>OZ007580.1:47609242-47654242 GCA_963931925.1 Onchidella celtica
GCCAATATGGTCAGGGAATGGCTAAATCTTAACAACTCTGCCACAAGAGCCTTCATGTTTACACCAAAGTCACACGGAGGACTAGGACTACTCAGCCCACGTGTAATGTAGGCCTACTATGCGAAACACCTGGCATTCTACCTGTCGGTATTGAACAGCGACGACCCACAGGTTAGAGAAACAGCGAGAAAATATTAAAGTTGCACATGGACAAACGCAAGGTTGCAAACACGACTGGTGAAACGTCTTTCGCGAGATATAAAACAAATGAAAAAGGTATAATCAGGAAAGAGTCTAAAGAAAACTGGACGAGATCAACATGGGTACATTTGAACGAAATGTGTGCTAGAATGAACCTAAAGCTACATGACAGAAACAACAAATATGCCTTCGAACTCCACATAGATGAAGAGATATCAACTGTCATCGAAGATGCCACACGATTTTATGCGGCGTACAAAAAACTTCAGCTAAACGAAATCACCGAAAGTTGGAAAGCCAAGAAATCTCAAGGACGTATTGTACGGGAATCCCCCAATATCGAGCACTCTCTCTCCAACTCATTCTGGACAAACCACAACAATCCGGACAAAATAAGAAGTTTTATCACTAAGGGACGATTACAATTACTTCCATGTGAAAGCTTAATGAGTCTTTACTATCCTAATGTGTATTCCAAAAAATGTAAACTTTGTAACTGTTATGTGGTGATAACAAACAAAGAGAAGTCAGTTGTAGCCGGGAAGATAAGCAACTTTATTCTGGTAATATTTACAGGTCATTAGTTATATACAGTATCGCAGTAGATGTACATAATAATGCATAGAGTAATGAGGGTCACCAAATATCAATAAAGATAAAGTCATTCACACACTTTCATACTTTAGAATAGGTGACCTAATGTATTACCAACTCACTGAGAGTAATGCAACATGAAAAGTAATGTAAGTAAAGTGGTGGTGTTAATTAATCACACAACGCATAAGAGGTAAATTATTTCCCTTACTACGTAATTAAGTGTAGGTCTAACCAAGGGCAGTAACTAAGTAAATTACATGTATGCATAATTTCCCTTGATTATATATGGATATATAACACCTCCCTTCTAGCCTGAAGTACATATGGTGAAGGCTAAAACTAAAATTCATGCTACATAAACATGATAAAGTCGCGTCTTGTCGAGATCGGTCCTTGCCACCCCATGTCAGAATGGTGTGGTAGGTCTCGGTCTCGTCCGCTCCTATCCACCCTATGCTAGGATAGTGTGGTAGGTTTACGGACACGTCAGTCCTGGAGTGCGGTCCTTGCCACCCCATGCCAGGATGGTGTGGTAGGTTTCCGTACTCTGTCATAGGTTCAGTCCTTGCCACCCCATGTCAGAATGGTGCGGTAGGTTTCTGAACCTTTACAAACAAATCAGTCTCTATGTCTCTGTCGTCGAGGACGTAGCTGATCTGTATGCCGGCGGCAAATTGGTCCATCTGGTAGAATCTTGTCTTCAAACAGGCTGTGGCCAATGGTTGCCGTCACCTGTGCAGATTTCCATTTGTCCTTACGCCCCCCTTTGAAAGACAAAGCGAAGCAGGGATCACCAACGTTGAACTTCGGTTGACGGTCGGCAGATTTGACTATAGCTTTCTGTCGTCTGCGTTGTCTTCGACGGGCTGGTGGAACATCTGGAGTCTGGTCGACGGCATCGGGCGGACTGGCATGTCGTTCTCTCGCGGGAAGGATGACATCAAGCTTGGTCCTGATTTGACGGCCATTCAGTAGTTGACTGGGACTGGATCCACATGGTAGAGGTGTACGTCTGTACAGCATCAGGAATTCCGCACACCAGTTTCGACAGGATGTCTGCAGGACTGCATCCGGTTTCAAATCGTCGATAACTTTGTGTAGGAGATTGTCCACTGAGATTCCCAATCGCTTTGTGGTTGCTCTTCCAAGCAGGTTAAAGTCCATCTGTGTCACGACGAATTTCTGTATACAAGTTGTCTTGGCATACGATGTATGTAGAAATATTTCGCCCGTCACTGGTAGTTTCTGACCTGAGGCACACTTGTACTGGCATTTCACAGTGGTGAGTTTAGGGGACTTCAAACTGCGCCATGTCTTGGTTGAAATGAAGTTGTCCCTAGAACCAGTGTCGATTTCAAACTGGACAGGCTGGTTGTTGACGCAGCATGTCTCGGTGATTGGTCCCGCTGTATTCCAACGGACAGTTTGTAACCTCTTGATCGGACGTTGTTGACTTTTCTTCTTCCGACAAGCTGACTCTATGTGCCCTTTTATGTTACAGAAATGGCACACGGCGTTAGCGAACCTGCACTCATTTCGGCTGTGCTGTCCTTCGCATCTGCTGCAAACAGTCTTCTTCGTTGTCGGTTTGCTTGACTTTTTAAACATTGATGGATAGCCCTGGACTTGAGTTTGCTGTTGAGGGTTTTGCTTGCATTTTCTTCTCTGATTGAGCTTGAAGACTTCGCCGTCACTGGTACCGGATGTTTCTTTGGCCACCTTTGACGCCTCCTCGACCTCTGCCGCCACATCTACTGCCTTGCTGAAGGTCAGTTCGTCATCTTTAATCTTGAACAGTGCCTTTATGACCGCTTCATTTTTAATGGAGCAGACAAATCGTGTACGCATGGCCTCGTCAAGTGGGTCTTGGATTGATGCGAAGTCGCAAGTCGCTGCCTCTTGACGAATGCGAGCAGCCAGTTGGTGCACACTTTCTGCAGTCTTTCTGTCAGTGTAGGTCCAAAATTTAAATCTTTCCCGCACAACGAAACGTTTGGGGTCGAAATGTTCCCCCATCCAGGTCTTGATAGTTTCAATGGTTATTTCGTTGACGTCTATCGGCGGGGTCTGTTGAGAAGCTTGGTTTTTTAGCATCTTGTAGACCTCACTGTTCTGGTTGGTCAGAAAAATGTCAACCTTTTTTGCTTCTGGTATGGAGTTTGCCTTTGTGAAGGTGGTAAACCTTGCCCAGTAATCTGACCACAGTTCTATTGTTGAATCAAATGCTTCGAACTTGGTGTTGGTGACTGGCTTGTTCATAGCCAAAGACATCAGTGCTTCCATCTGCTGTCGCTGCAGTTCCATCTGTTCTCGTTGCTGTTCCATCTGATTACGCAGCAAAGTGATGAGGTCTTCTTGTGACGTTTCTGCAGCTGGAGTCTTCGGCATCTTGAGGCACGGCTGGGGTACTTGGCACAGCTGACTGGCGATTTACGATTCGAGATAGCTAAGAGCGAGCTACTCGGTGTTTTAGAGCTAGCCGAGACGTTGCTTGGCTCTATGTACAGCTTCAGGTCCGCTACTTGGATCCGGGTGGTTGGTCCGTGAGCTGGCTTGGGTACTGAAGCTGCTTGGCTTGCTGCTGGTCTGATTCCGCAGGCTTGTATTGGCTTCCTTCCGCTTGTAAGGCTTGGCTGGCTTGGGTTCTTGTAGTACTAGTAGGCTTCAGAACTTGAGTGACATCAGAACTTGTGAAGATCCCATCCTCGTCGCCAATTTGTTATGTGGTGATAACAAACAAAGAGAAGTCAGTTGTAGCCGGGAAGATAAGCAACTTTATTCTGGTAATATTTACAGGTCATTAGTTATATACAGTATCGCAGTAGATGTACATAATAATGCATAGAGTAATGAGGGTCACCAAATATCAATAAAGATAAAGTCATTCACACACTTTCATACTTTAGAATAGGTGACCTAATGTATTACCAACTCACTGAGAGTAATGCAACATGAAAAGTAATGTAAGTAAAGTGGTGGTGTTAATTAATCACACAACGCATAAGAGGTAAATTATTTCCCTTACTACGTAATTAAGTGTAGGTCTAACCAAGGGCAGTAACTAAGTAAATTACATGTATGCATAATTTCCCTTGATTATATATGGATATATAACAGTAACCATCCTACAGAAACTGCCTCACATATTTTAAATGGATGCACAAAATTCAAGACCATGTATCAGAAGCGACACAACAGAATTGTTAACTTTATATAACTTTATAACAAACAAAATTAAAGGAAACAGCATCAACAATAAAATTGTCCTTATGGATACGCCCCTCACGCCAGCAATTTTTCAGTCTTTAGGTCCCTCCCCCTCCCCCCTCATCTCCCCCCCCCCCCCAAAAAAAAAAAAAAAACGCCGACCGGCGCTGCACTGTGGCGACGACGTGCCTGCTCCAGTTATAACTGGGCTGCAATGGCACAAAGGCAAAATTTCCCAAATGGGATTAAAGAGTTATACAAATACAAATACAAATACAAATACATCCTTTAACCACTCACAAAACAGACCGGATATCACAGTCATAGACCCAGATAATAAGGCAGTAAAGCTTGTTGAAATATCTATCCCATTCGATGCCTTCATTGACAGGTGCTATCAGTCGAAATTTGATAAATACTATCCCTTGTGTCTGGAAATTAATTCACTAGGATATCATTGTGAAATAATTCTTTTGATCTTTGGTTCATTATATTAGGTCACGTCCACAAGAGAGTAAAAAGTGGACTATGTAGACTTGGCCTCAGTAAAATTGAAGCAAAATTTATAGCAAAATACTGCAGTGTTAGCAGTGGCGTAGGCTCTTTTAACGTGTGGAAGCTGAGAGCAAGAAAGTACGACAGAGGTAGTTTAGCATAAAGTGAATGTAACAGCTGAGGTTGTTCTAGCACGTTATAGTAGGGGGGAGTTAGTTGATCTAACTACAACCCTTTAGAAAACGAAACTATTACAGCTGTAAAATAAATAAACACGAGATCCGACGATAGATTAAATAATACTAAAGTTTAATAACTGTATAGTGAACAATAAATACTAGGAAGACGCCAGCGAAACTAAATATCTACGCCACACAAAAGGAAACTCACTTACTCACCCACCAACCACTCACACAGGTCTATATATATAAACATTCCTACAGAAAGTTCCCGAAATAAACGTTACCTTTGTCCTCGCACAACTAACCAATCACGCATCAATACGTTATCAGGTTACATCACTCAAGGCCAAATCTGGCGTAAACATCCTTATCCACAGTGTTATCGAATGTTCGGGAACATACTAATATTTACTGAACGAGTCAAAACACCTGACAACAAGCGGGCGAGGAAAAAACTACTCACTAGGAGAAGAAGGTCAGGTCACGGAGTACAGTACACTCTAGCGGTCGTCAACAATAAAATGAAAACAGAAATGAACACATGCTCACCAGTGTAACAAGAAAACGGGGGAGGGCAAGGGATAGCTTGCAGATGCTACAGTGAAATAATATTGTATTAACTCTAATATTTTACCAGAGAAGAAGATTTGGAGAGCAAGAATGAAAGGGACCATAGCATGTATTTCCGCTTCTGTACAATGCGAAGTATTGTTTTTCCAATAAGATATTGTACGGGTACATTTGACATGTATTTCATGGAAATAAACAAATTTGATATGTATGTTATGTATGTATGTATGTATGTATGTATGTATACAATGTATGTATGTATGTTTGTATGTATGTATGTATGTATGTGTGTATGTATGTATCTGTCTGTCTGTATATCTATCGATGATTTTTGCAGGTTTGTTCAGTTCAAAATCTGAGAAGTGTAATCTTTTTCAAGCCCAAGACTGCGTGTAAATCAAAATATTAAAGATGTGTTCTAAAGTTTGTTTCTTTGTTTATTTAAATGAAATAGTGCTCTACGCAGAATCTGAGAGAGTAGACAAGACACTGGACTTGTCATGAGGCCTAAGATCCTCATTTCGGAGAAGGCTGGTGGAGTGGCGTGGGTTGCTAGAGCCCGGGGCAGGGCAAGTATTGCGCAATCCCCCCCCCCTCCCCACCAGCAGCCAGTTAGCATTCTCTGAGTCCCTTCCACCAGTCCAATATTCAAACTCTTACCCCCCCCCCCTCCCCTTTTCCGCAAGCCACGGTACACTGCAATACCTTGTATCTTCAAAGCTGTTGTTATAAGTACGTATGCGCCCCAAGCGTTTTGCGCTAGGGGAGAGTACGTATACATACCCACCCCCCACCCTGTCCTTATCCTCAACCCTAAATCTTATCGAATCCCTAACCCTTTCATCAAAAAAAAAACAGGAGGAAACCAAAAAGAAAATCTGAAAGAATAATTAATTAAGGGTGCTGTCAAGGTGTATTTCGGGAGGAGCTTTCTAGCTCTGGGGTCACAAAAGCCTTTAAAATACGTGCCTCTAGCGCAAAAAACTTGGGGGGCGTATGTACTGTAACAACATCCATCTTCAAATGGGAAATCCATGCTATTGACAGGCCTTACATGTCATTCACCGATAAGGATTACATGAGGACAGTATGACTGTGATAAGCGTGATGCTAAACTCTTTATGTGGCAACATTCATTTGCCCCGTCACTTTGAAAACTTGTGTACCCTACGGCCGAGTGTGGAACGTTGAGAGATTTTCTATTTGAGAGGGAGGGTGCACTATTTTCGAAGATCTTTCGTTTCTCGGGGGGGGGGGGGGGGAATCAGCCGGAGGCCGTTGTCTCCCTGGTCTTGATGGTTGCCTTCTTTCTTGTTGGTGTCGTTGTTTTTCTAGTTCAGTGGGCGCCAGAGATAGCAAGAAGAAGAAGCAGGAGAGAGGAAGCCTCTACCACTTACTCCAGGCCCCCCTCGGCCCATCGGGGGCTTTGTCCCTTAAAAACATTTTGTAGATGGTATCTTATTATAAAAAAAAAAAAATAGTAGAGGGAGTAATTCATTGTGGTGCCATTTTGGCCCTCTTTTTGCTTGACGCCACAGCCTAAATGACAGTTATTATAAAATTAATTTTGTTACGTGTCAACTAATCCAGTCCAATTACTTTAATATCGACCGATTATGTTGATTCAAATTTCAGGTATTTTGAAATAAAAAGTTGTAAAAATGTAAAATGCAATGTGGTAAGCACCATCGCACCGGAAACGATATTAATACGCTTTCTATTCCGTGAGCGCTATTTCCCTACCAGAATTAATGAGTGCATACTGCTCTGTGTAGTAAGACTGTAGAATATGGGACACTTTCTAGACAAAAAAAAAATAAAAATAGTTTGTTCATGTGGTGTTTTTTTTTATAATAAATTTTGTTCACGGCACTGTCGACATGCCTTGGCTTTTTCCTCCGCAGAATGAAATTACGAGGGACTCATTCTAAGGGCCCTGCGGAGGGTTGTCCAGGATGCTAAGTACACCTTGGGGAATAAACTTGCCAGAAGGTAGACCCGCTTGATATATCGTCTGAAGGCCTGGCAGTAAAAACGGGCTATAAAATGTAAATCTATTTTATATAAAATCAAGTGTATATTATGTGAATATTTTATTTATATTTCAATACCGGTATTTAGAAAAAAAGTGTCTGCTTAGAGCCGCTGTTTACTATTAATGTTCTACATTATGTATTTTTTTCTTTTGAAATTATGCGTCCCGGGCATCCGCCCCTGTAGCCTCGCCCGCACTACGCCACTGAGCTGGTTGAGGAGCCCCTTTGTGAAGGCCAAAAAAAATTGGGATCTTGTTCATACAATCAGTTTTTGTTCACAGTTCTGAACTTGCCAGGATGGCGGGAAGAAGAACGATTTTTTGTTCCTTATTCGTTCATCATCATCATCATTGCCTTTCTCACCCTGGATCAGGGTATAGGCCACCAACAAACACTTTCCATCCCTCTCTATCATGGGCCAGCCTCTTTACATTATTCCAAGTCTTTCCGCTTCGTTGCACATCATTTTCTCTGGCTCTTCTCCACGTTCCGCGCGGCCTTCCTCTTGATCTCTTGCCCTGGGGATTCCAATCCAATACCTTTTTCGTGATGCTGTTTCCTGGCCTCCTGAGAGTGTGGCCGATCCATCTCTGCCAAGAAAAAAAGGCATTCTGTTTAAAATTTTTGAAATTTAGCCTTTAAGTATGGCCAGCACACCCTATGGAACATACACAGCAAAATTCTCCCACACATTACTTGTAGCCACAGGAAAAAGTGCAATCTTTGGTGAAAGCAATTAGGACTAATAATAGAGCGCTGTAGTCCTACGTGTCCACAAACTAGCTACAGTGCCATTGTTGAACGGTGGATTCAGGGTCACAACCAAATTACCTATCACACTTATAAATCGATTCCATTCAGCGCACTGCATCTCTGTTTTTGCTGGTAAATAATCGTAAATAAAATAATCATATTAAAGTCTGAATTTTGTCCGTCACTAGATTGTCCATGTAATCCATCATCAAAAATTGCAACAGGGCATAAATTTTCTGAATTTTTGGTCACTTAGTCACGAGCTTTCAGGTGCTTAGGTCTTCACCCTCGAGTTCCATTATAGTGAGATATTGCAACATTGCGGGCCTTTGCGATCTCTTGCAAACAGCTTCGTCAGGCTCACCTTGACCACAGCTAGGATAAGGATAATAACGGTAACACTGTTATCTGTGTTTGAATATGAAAGGTCCGCCAACTGTAAACTGGTCTGATCGGAGAGAAGTTAGACGGTGAACAAGTCTTGTTCTAGGCCAGGGGTTCCCAACCGGGGGTGCTCGTATCCTCTGGGGATGCGAGACGATATTTCAGGAGGTTCGAAAACTTGGATTTGGAAATTGAGTATATTACATGTATATTCGCTTTCTTCATCTTCGAAACAGATATCATTACTTTTGTAGGGGGTGCTAGAATATATCAGAGGTTTTCTAAGGGTGAGGGGTATAGAAACGGTTGGGAACCGCTGGTCTAGGGCATGTTTGAAGCATGTATGGGGAGCGGAGTGGGTCAGAAATCGCCAGATTCAGAGTACGTTTATTTTAAGGTGGTCCATAACGTCTGGTCTACAATTCTTTACTCCACTCCAGTATAACTTAAGTGAACTTAACCGCAGTAGCGGATCTACCATGAAACTAATGAAGCTTAAATTGTGTTGTTGTTGTTGTTTATTAATGAGTGAATTTTGGATGTTGCCCTATTGTTTCTAGTTGCGCAGGAGCCCCCACAACAGTAATTCAAGCTTCAGGGTCCCAGAAATATAGATCCGCCGATGAACTTAACCACTCGAAATGTTATTCATGTTTGAAACGACATAATCTTTGCAAACAGGTTCACGCGGACCTGTTTAAGGGCTCTTTCACACCACTGATTCGCTACTTTTTAGAAACCTGCCATCATTCACTACTACTTCAACGTCTGTTTTATTCACCCTCCCAACAGAATGAATTAATATAAGGGACGAAAACTAATGTTTACCCTGCCAATAGAGGATAAGAATGGCACCCTGTTTAATGTATACTCAGGCCTGGAGGGAACATAATGTGTCATTCATAAAAGCCACGCCCCGACTGAGACGAGTAAACGAAAATAATGATGTTTAATTGTAGGGGACTGGGGATCTCTGCATTGTGTAGAAAACAGGTGCTTTCGGGAGATGACGTTTACCGGTGAACACAGAAACCAAAATACTGGTTTGCTTTTGCATTGTTTCGTTCACAGACTTTTGAGGCGTGTCTACTTATAGCCTATTATCTGGACCCGGCAGGTCATCTTTCTATGAAAACAACCCATAGGTAAAAGAAAAGAAGAAAAAAATTTCCATGGTGCGTCTTTTTGCAGAATGAGCGGGATCAACATTGATCCTGCTACAAACTCAGGCTATCGTAAAACAAATGAAAAATCGGTTCCTTTAGATTTAGTGGGGAAAAGGAGCTCATGCAAAAATTAATATTAAACCCAAGGGACAGTTTTCAAGAAAATCGATGTTGATCCAGCTCATTCTACAAAAGAGGCTCTGGTAGCTGCCTCAGCCTACCACAAATTGCCACTATGACTGTTTTGAGAGATTTGTTTTTCTTTGTGGGTGTTTTGTTGTTGTTGTTGTTTATGAGAATATGGTTTATGGCAATGAAGCTAAAATGTCAATTATTGACAGAAATCTCGACGTGTTAATTCCTTTGTTAGATAGGTAAGACAACTTAATGTTCGGGAAGAATACAAGACTCCCAGCATCGTATTGACTCATTTCTCCCTTAATGGTACTTGAGACAATGTTACGGTTTCAAGTAGCAAAATTTATTAAATAATTAGATCAAAATATTTTTTCTATGAAAAGGTATCCCAATAGAAAAAAAACGTGGATGTTTTTCTGTCACACTGTCAAAGGAAAGTAGAACGCGCTGAAATACAAGTTGAATCGAAGTCCATTTCTTTATTCAGCATCCCGAAAATGCAGTATTGTTCAACTGAATAATATAGCAAAATGTTGGCAAGATTTTAGAGCTTGCTGTTACATATTAATACATGACCGTATCTTGAGTATGTGGATACAGCCAACGTGGCGGCCATGGGAATGAATCACCGCGCAAGTGACTGGACTGACCTCGAGCGCCGCATGATCCGTACGTCATGCAGGCCTACAAAATAAGGACACAGTAAGTTGAGGCAAGACTCTTCGGGCTTGCGTGCTCTGCCTGTCAGCTGGGAAATCCATAATAGCTTCGCAGTCATCCCCGGTAAGTTAGCCATAAACAGTGTTTTGGCTCCGCCGAGGACTGAGACGAGAGATTGTTTGCGTAACGTGCATTGTTGACTGAAATATTGAACATTTTTGTTCATTTTTAAACATCTAGATCTAGATCTAGATATAGATCTAGTCTAGATCTAGACTATACATACTGTACGTGTTTTACTTATGTAACAGGCGCAGGTACCAAGCTGTTTATAAAGGTGCTCATTGTCAATACACGTTACTGGCAAAGTGGCTAATCGTATTCATTCTGCTTCTCGCTTTCATTACATGTTTTTACATTGTGTTACGAATGCTGTCCATGTTGCTGCCATATAGATTTTTAGATCTGATTCATCGTAGCCAATTTGATAGATCTAGATTCTAGATCTATTATCTTTATTGTGGTATTAGAAAAATCTGGTTTTGGTGCGCCAAGTGCACGAGATCACTATTGGTTGTATTTTGCCTTCACATAAAACGATTCCCTCACGCAGGCTGCAAGTTGTCATAGCAACCATTTCCTCTGCTCTTGAATATGAGTAATGAATAGAGATCATTGAGTTAATAGTTTTAGCCCGTGAGTCTGCCAGCGATGGCAACTAAAATTAAAACCACCTTTGACTCTGACTGTCATCAGTGTAATTAATGACCAATTCATAAATAAATGGAAATCAAAAATTGTGGTGCAGCCGGGCAATAATCAGTGTGGTTACAGATCATTACACGCTGGTTGGGTACAGCACACAGACAATAGGCTAGACATTATATTTTATTATATTATTGAAAGTTATTCAGCTATAAGAAAAAGCTTCCAGTGCATTGTTACGAGGTACCAAAACTTAAACCTAGCTGTCACCAACCCTGACTCTCACTAACCCCTTATCAAAATACGGATAACAATAAAAAATAAAAAAAAGAACAGAGCATTTATGTATATTTTTCACCAGGGAGCTGTGCAATAATGTTTTTAAGCCTACAGAGCTCGTTGTATTGCACAAATCTTTATAAGAAAGTGATAACTGATAATTATTAACAATTAATATACCGTGCAAACACAGTAACTCGAAAATTTTCGATTTTTGTTTTTCTTCTGTTTCGCCTTGTAAGTACAACATTTTGACATGATGCGAATTCCATTATCGAATTAATTGACATGTAGTTATTGATGAGGATTTAGAGGTCATAACAGACATTTGATACTTCATGTCAAACTTTCAAATCGCTCTCTTACAAAACTGGCAATGCGGTCTTTGCGCGAGCATTGCTCGATGTAAACAGTGCAGTAAGTTTATTCATATTGATGGATGAAAATTGTCATGAATATTGTGGATCAGAAATTGAAAATATCTTTTTTTTACCATGAGTGATATGACTTTTGTCTTTTGCAGATTTGAAGTATCGACCAAGTGACCAAAGTAATCATGATATTACCTGTGTGGCTTATAGCCATTTTTTGTATCATCTGTGCTCTCATCGCCTCATATGTGTGGTACATGTCATGCCGACATGGTGAGATCAGGAAGTTGGGATTTGTTGGACCAAAGCCCCGACTTGTCCTAGGGAATCTCAGCAGAGAAGGATTTATTGAGCAGCAGATGAGATTTTACAAGGAATACAAAGATGAAAAGGTGTGAGGGAGTATAAAAAAAAAACCATATTTCCTGTCGGAAGTGCTTAGAGAGGGACACATGTCCCCCTCTAAGCAAGTGCTTACAGAGGGACATATATGTGAAAAACGTCATCGAAATATGGTGACTTGCTATTTTTACTCAGCCAACCGACGGATATTCTATTTCGGGAAGTTTGCCTGTTTTTGATTTCGATCGTCCGACATGGCGGCGCCCTCAAATAGCCTGTAGGCTATTTTATGTATGACTAGATCGAAAGATCTTCCCAACCCTAAATCTCACCCTACCCCTAACATTAATTGCCATGCCAACTTTGACAGCGCATGGTCATACGCCATCGTGCGTAAAATAGCGAAAGGAATATTTTGCAGAAATACGTAAAACAGCCTACAGGCTATTTGCTGTCATACGTAAAATAGACATTCCGCACTCTCGAAATAAGTAAAATATCCTATTTGCCGCCATACGTAAAATAGACGCTCCGATGTTCTGTCACCTTGTGATTCTTCTCACACGTATAGGCTAGCACAGCGGTTGGTGCATGTCCCTGATAGTGGTAGGCTCATTTTCTATCCTGTCATTCTTTTACCTCTGTCTATCATCTGACTTTTCTCAGCACAACATGGCTGTTATCGTGTCACTGTGCTTGTCTTCAAACTTAAACTTAAACGTACTGGCCACACAAACAGATTAAATTTGGAGCGCATATTATTGCTCCGGCATCTGTGAGATCCAGAACTAGATCTAGATCTTCAAAAATATTGATTTTGTTTCAGAGCCCACACAGTGACTGCATAATACGTTCTAACTATGCCCCTCCATGCTAAAGGAACTGATCTATGCAACTGTCCCTCTTAAATCCTGCGCTGAAAGATATCTTAAATCCTGTGCTTAGAGACATTAAAATAATGTGATGTGTCCCTCTGTAGTAAATGTAAGCACACATTTAGAGGGGGGAGCGCATGTGTCCCTCTGTAAGCATACATTTAGAGCGGGATATGTGTCCCCCTGTAGGCACTTGCTTAGAGGGGCTCGTGTCCCTCCGCAAGCACTTGCTTAGATGGGGACATGTGTCCCTCTGTAAGCACTTGCTTAGAGGGGGACAGGTGTGTATGTCCCTCTGTAAGCACTTGCTTAGAGGGGGACATGTGTCCCTCTCTAAGCACTTCCTTTCCTGTCTGTTCAGCTATAGAGTACAAAATGTTGCTGTCCCGTTTACTAAACTGCATAAGTGTATTCATACAACTACAAAAATAGCAACTTTTTCTTTGTTCAGCATCTATAAACTTCATCAAGGAATTATATATTATTTTGTATTGATCAAGGGGGATTCTAATATTTCACAATCATGTTCATTTTAGTACTTGACTCCTTCCCTTCTCTGTGGACATAAAATATATATGTCCTCAAATTGATAGTGCCAGTGTACTGGGGACTTACAGTGTACATTCTAAAATCTGTAGAGAGAGTGTGCTGTTCACCATTCAGTCGGGGAAAACGTGTAGCATTGACAGAGTTAAAATGAAAAATGCATTTCAAATTAATTATTATCATTTTTTTTTTATGTGTACGTTCCTTTAAAATGATGTCCTTCACACGTGTGTGGTTTCATGGTGGAGCCAGTTACGTATACCCTCCCCCCCCCCCCCCCTTTGAAAAATATCTTTCTTGTTTGAGTATTATATCCAAATATTTCTCCAGTTGTGACAACCTTCCAAAACAAATCCTATTCCTCACATGACAAGTAATTTGTGGTTGTAGATAGTGAACTGGTGACCAAATGCATTTTTGAACTAGGAATTATACAAAAGGAAGAGATTCATGTTAAGTGTGGTGTTCCCGTTACCTGCGGATGGGGTTCAGAGGTAAAAGCAGTATGGCAATTATAGCAAGATAAAATTTGGGATAGAAAAAAATACAGAGAAAAAAGTTTGCATGAAGGCCAGGAAATGAAAAAGCAAACAAGCAAACTATATGGTAACTATACAATAAACAAAAATGAAGAATTAAAGGGAAAAGAATCAGCTCTTAGTCATCAAAGATCTTCCTCAGGTTACAGAGACTACTGTAGTGGGAACAGTATTCTGAATAACAATAAAATTAGGCCACGCAGCTGCTGGGAGTTTTTCTGCAATGAAACAACCCCGCTGTGACCCCACAATATCACAATTATGTGGATTAGTTTTTCAAGTTCCCTCTTGCAAACACAATTTATTTTTCAAAAGCTGGAAGTATGACGAATGTAAACTATCAGCATGGGTAGCATAATGAAAATCAGCTCATCAGAATTACCTGAAATTCCTCAGTGAGAAATGATAAATTATCAAACTGAGACCTCAAAACAGACATTTCCCAGGATATCTGGTACGAAGTGAGTCATAGAAAAGAAGATAAACTTAAATCAAAATTAGACAAAACATTATGTGAATAATTTGAATAAATTTTAAATTTCGTCCTGATTTTTGTTCTGTTTGAAAAAAAAAAATTTAAAAATCCGCACATTTGTACAATCCAAATGAAAAAAGCATCATTCTTTCATTTCTTTATTGGGCTTGTTTTAAAAAACATGAAATAAATGTGTAAAAATATATACTTGTATCTTCATCTATTCACATGATGTAAATACTTGACAAATTTTCAGAAGCTATAGTAGTATTTCTCAGTTATCAACTACTGTATTGACATGGTTCTTATAAAAAAATATCTTGGTATATTTCAAATTCATGTTGTAGGTTTGTGAACAAACTGCCATTGCATTATCACTTGGAATTTTCTTGTGCCTCTTTCTTTTAACATCTCCAGTCTGTTTCATTTACTTTTAGGTGATTGGCGCTTACACGGGAAGAAATCCATATTTGATCGTCAAGGATTTGGATATGATAAAAGACATCACCGTCAAGTACTTTAATTATTTTACCAATCGAAGAGATTCTCCTGAATCTGGAACTTACGTTGATCATGCAATGACCAACCTGAAAGGTGACCAGTGGAAACACGTGCGATCAACAGTCAGTCCGACATTCAGCTCTGGCAAACTGAAGTTAATGTCCAAACATGTGGAGGCAACTTCCAAACTCCTGGTAGAAAATCTGATGGAAAATATGGAAAAGGACGAGCCAGTGGAGTTGAAAGACATATTGTCATGTTACACAATGGATGTTATATCAAGTGCTGGATTTGGAGTGGGGATCAATTCTGTCAAAGATCCTGAAAATTTCTTTGTAGTACAGGCTAAAAAACTTATGAATAATTTCGGGCGGTATTTGATCGTTTTATTGTTTGCACCATTTCTGCTGCCAATTTTTCGTCATCTGGGCATTTCACTGCTTGATCAAAAAGTACTTAAATCGTTTTCAGACTTCATCGATCAAGCCATGCATTCGAGAAGAGATGAAAAAAAACAATCCCACAGGAAAGATTTCATTCAACTTTTAGTAAATGCTCAAGATGAGGATATTTTGGAGCATGATGGCACATCCAAAGAGGAGCAGGAAATATTGAAAGTGAACAACAGCCATAGAAAAGGTCTCACAATTGATGAAATTCATGTAAGTTTTGGTTTGTTTTGTTGTGCTGTGTTTAAGATTTTATAGATGTTTAACTGCACCACTGCTATTAACTGATTGAACTGCCTTTATTAGTATTCAAACTGTTTTGCCATAGCCATGAAAATCCACTTGCCAGAAATGTAGATTTTTTTTATGTTTTCAATTCTGTGCAAGTTCTAAGTACCAAAATTTATGAGGTTTCCATTTGGCAGCTCAAATGCTCATATTAGGATATTAGTTTGCCCTGACATGAGTTTTGGTTTAATACATTTTTGAAACTGTTTATTTCTTTTGCTGTAACCCAGTGCATCCTCTTGCTTGTTTCAGGGTCAAGGACTTATATTTCTCCTGGCTGGCTACGAAACAACGTCCACAGTTCTGTCCTTCAGCTTGTTTCTTTTAGCTGTTCATCCAGAGATCTTGAAGAAAGTTCAAGAGGAATTGGATGAGAAACTGGACGGAGCTGCTCCAAACTATGACAATGTGCAAAGTCTTTCTTATATGGATATGTGTCTGAATGAAGGTAAAGTATATCGTACATCTGTCTATACACAGGTTTACTATAAAAGAAATACATAGTTTTAGAAATGCATTAAAATGAAAATTATATAACATATAGACACTCACCATGCACGGTATGGTAAAGAGAAAACCATTGAAGTTTTAGCAATGATAACATAAGCAATGTTGTACATTTCACAAAGTGCTAACAAGGTGGTCAGTTGCATCGTTTCTTCAGCTATCTGTGGGCAGTCAACTTGAGTGAAAAGAAATTCTGTCAATGTTGTGCGATAGCATTTTAGAACACGTTATACGAAATCAAAACAATATGACTACATTTTCTTTGCTTTAGGATGATTAACCTTTTCACATCCATTACATTCCTTCTTTACAATGGCTATCACCTGTGTACACCTATTTTGGGGACATTTTTGAAAATTCCTGCAAAATCTTCTGATAAAGCTAGAGTATATTAAAAATTTAGTATCATTTTGAAAGCTTCTTCAGAGAAGAATAATGACAATCGTATGTTTACAGACACACAAAAAAAAATAAAAGCCGTATGCACCACGAAACCGTATGTTATCCCAGGCTGGGAACGGGTGTGCTATTGGCTGTATCTTGCGGATGACCGGTGTATCGATGGGTTGTAAAACAGCCTGCACCCAAAAGGTGCGGGGTGATGTGAAAAAGTTAATGGGGCAGGAAGTATAACTGACTGTACAATTTTCTAATACATGTTCTTGAGTTTGTTCACACCATGAAAAGTGACCAACTGGCTTCTCATATTTTCTAGCCATGCGCTTGTATCCCCCTGGTTTTTTGCTGGATCGTACCTGCAATCAGGCTGTGGAAATCCAAGGCATCAAATTTCCCAAGGACTACTTAACACTTATCCCTGTGATGTGCATTCACCATGACCCTAACATTTGGCCCGACCCAGAGACCTTTGACCCAGAGCGATTCACACCAGAGAACAAAGCAGGCAGACATCCCATGGCACATTTGCCATTCGGTAATGGACCAAGGAATTGTGTTGGTGAGTGAACTTTAATACAAGAAGGAATAGTCACTCACAGGGTTCCTGTGCAGTCATTGAATTCCTGGAATAGTTCTGGAAATCAAAACTTTTATAAAACTCTGGGAAAACCCTGGCCGTAGTGGATTACTCCAGGAGTATATCTGGAATTCTCCAGGACTTTAGAAAACATTCAGAAAGTGAGAGAAAACTAAACAAAGATAAATAAATATATTTTCTCATTTCTTCCCGGGGAATTTAACATTTTGCCGTGGAGAAATAACCTCAGTGAGGTGCAGGAATCCTGCAGACATATGCCATAACAGGTCAAAACATTTGTGAATAGCCCTCTGAATGTAGAATTGATGCAATGGGATTAGATTTTGATATGTGCAATTGAGAGATTAACATTTTCACATGCATTTCAGTTTCCCACTGAACACTCTTACTAATTCATGGTAATTATTCTTTGCAGATGCACTAGTTTGGGCTGGGCTTGAAAGGCTAATCTCGTAACAGTCTTACAATAATATGACAAGTAATATGAGTGTGTCGGTTAATAAGTGTGGAAGACAATTCCTACTTTATATATGACCCCTCAGTGTGAAGTTTCTTTTACTGAAGACAAGAAAAGAGGGAAATGAGGACAAAATGTCCTTGCACTGGCTTAGAGATGTGTATTATTCTATACACTTTTGTTTTCATTGATTCATATGCAACACATCATCTGTCAGAGAAAAGGTGAGGTGTTTAGATGTATATAAAATATCTGTATAGAGTGTTCAGAAAAGTGGGAGTGAAGATAGAAGTAAATCAACTCCTTGCCACTTCATGTGGAGTGGAGTGGCCGAATGGTTAAGTGAATTGGTTTTCCACTTAGAGTGGTCAAATGGTAGGTGAGTTGGTTTTCTAGTCAGAGAGTAGCCAACAGTTTAAGTGAATTGGTTTTCTAATTAGATTAGCGAAATGGTAAGTGAACTGGTTTTCTAGATAGAGTAGCTAAATGGTTAAGTGAACTGGTTTCCTAGGTAGAGTAGCCAAATGGTTAAGTGAACTGGTTTTCTAGGTAGAGTAGCCAAATGGTTAAGTGAACTGGTTTTCTAGTTAGAGTAGCCAAATGGTTAAGTGAACTGGGTTTCAAGGCAGAGTAGCTAAATGGTTAAGTGAACTGGTTTTCTGGATAGAGCAGCCAAATGGTTAAGTGAACTGGTTTTCTAGGTAGAGTAGCCAAATGGTTAAGTGAATTGGTTTTCTAGTTAGAGCAGTGAAATGGTTAACTCATTTCTCCCCAAGTAAATTTGGCCAAGTTGCTCCAGCTGGCCCAAGTAAATTTTGCAGTTTTCATGCTTTTATAGGGTGCGTTAGAAAAAAAATTCATTACTCGCTTAATTTTTAATATTTTTCAATTCTATTTGGTGGAAGTGTTTATAAATGAATGCTTTATGATATTCTGTGGTTGTTTTTATTATTGTATGGGTATAAAGTAGTCATTTGTAAATTAGAATTGAAAAAAAAAATATAAGGTCGGGGTCAAAAACGTGAATTCCCCATTTGCGGTACAGCTCGGCACGAAAGGCGAAAACGGGGATTACCCGCTCACAGGGAGAAATGAGCTAAGTGAACTGGTTTTCTAGTTAGAGTAGCAAAATGGTTAAGTGAATTGGTTTTCGAGACAGAAAAGTTAAGCAAGTTGGTTTTCTTTTTCCTGGCAAAGCGATTGATGCCAAAGTGGAGGTTGCAAGTTCAAGCCCCACCTGAATCAATTATTTTATTTCTTTCTTTCACTTCCACATTTGTGAGCACTAACCTGGTAGACACTCCTAAAAGACCTCACATTTTCTATGAATATATTTATCAGTGCTCCATCTCCCCCAAATTTATGATTACTTTGATTTATATCCTGTGTCAGGCATGCGGTTGGCTCTGCTGGAGCTGAAAGTAGCAATAGCATCCATCTTACAGTCCTTGGTTCCAGTGCCTTGTGAGAAAACTGTCTACCCTGTCAAGTTGCAGAAACTCAGAATGGTATCTGAAGATGGTCTGTGGGTCCGCATGGAGAAAAGGACATAAGCATGCTAATGACAGTCTTAAGTCAGAGTACCAATGGTGATTTCTTCTTCGGTAGAAAATTGAAGCAGTTAAGAAGAAAGCTTATAAATCTTTAGTTCATATCGGTGACCCAATTAATTCCAAAGCAAATTTTCTCGTCTTGAATCGAGTAACATTAATTTTTCTTACACAGAAATGGTTATGCTTTGTTCAACAGCCAGCCTGTACACAGTGGCAGATCTGCGATGAAACTATTGAAGCTTAAGCTTCAGAACCCCTGATCTGGGCGGGTTCCTGAAAAAGCTATTTTAATGAGTGAATTTTGAATGTTGCTTCATGGTCCAGAAAATGTAGGTCTGTCATTGGTGCTGTACATTTACAAATCTTTTCAAAATTGTAATTTTGTAGGTAAAATATTGTTCATAACATGCCTTTTCATTCCTGGAATAGACATGACATAGGAATGCCAAAATATTCTCCAACTACGTATGACTCTGCTCTTAACTCATCCGCTATGATAAGCTGAATGGAGACATGTAACATTTCAAGCTGTTATTTCAGAAGTAAACATGACAATCATTATTGGTTTGTTTATGATTTGTAGATCTTTATTTTATGAGGATTGCTGCTCTTGGCATTTACACCTCAAGTTTGTTTGCGATGAAGGTTTTGTCGCATTTTGTAGTTGGAATTTCTCCTGCATGCAGTGTCTTGGAAAACTTGGATAAAATCTTTGAAAGCTTTTTTTTTTCTGCGTAAGTTACTCAGAGTGTTAGGCGATTCAGATTTATTGTTCTCCAAGCATACCATTTAAGAGAAATTGAAATCAATTCTAAATGCTCCCACTCCTTGTTCCATCAGATAGTCCGATCGCAGAGAAATGGATGAATACTGTATTTAAAAACAAACAGAGAGCATTATAAGCAATCCTTTTTTTGCCATTCGCCATTCGAAGAAGTAGTGTTTCGGTTTTCTGATGTGGTATGCTGTTGTTAGTTTTTAACATTGATTGTTGTGACAGTTTGTGTGTGTGAGTAATGTTCTTTTTTTCACTGGTCATGTTGTGTGAGCAATGTGCGTGTGTGCGGTATGCGTTAGAGACCTGTGTGCCTTTGATATTGTATTTACCATAGTACTGTTACTGATGCTGTGACAACAAATTTCCTGACAACAGGATAATAAAGTCATATCTTATCATTATCGTATCTTGTAAACATATAGTCATGTAGTGGTAGCCAAATATAATTATGTTGTGATTTAACTTAACTACTTGAAATATAAAATATTTCTGAACCTATCTTTGTTTCTCTATGTATATATAATATATGAATTTATGTAGTGACTGCCCAGGAATTTCATGGAACATTTTCAAGAGGGGTATGTACTTTGAAGTCCAACAATGTAAAAGTCAGAAAGCCTGAAAGGGTTAAAGGTGCTATTTCAGTAGGACGTCTCCCTAGAGTTGTTGAAAAAGATAACTATTAACCTCTTCACATCACCTTGCACATGGCCAGAGTGACCCATTTACAACCAATTGATATGCTGCATGCTGCATTTTAGTGACCTTTTGCCCAAACTTTCATGCGGTGCCGCTAAAACCCTGAATTGATGAAGTTTTTCGTTACACTCTACAGTGTATGTTTGTGTACAAAACATAGTCCTGCCTTTATACCCTTAATTGCCTATGCCCTGATACTACTTGCCATATTTTTTGTAGATTAGCATACTTTTTTTGGTGAATTTTCAAACCAAAAATCATGAATCTTCAGTGAAAAATTACAATGAATTAAAGTGTTCGGAGGGAAGGTGAAATGTAGGAGACCTGCAATGTGGACAGGTTAAGTGACATTTTTATATTTTAATAACCAATTTGTTTCTTCATCTTTATGTTTCTTTTAATAACGTATGTTACTATTTTTATTCAGAACAATCCCTGAATATTTTGTTATTTGTACATGTCACATTGTTGGTACAGTTGATGATATTAAAAATCATTGTTTTCTTAGTCTTGTATTTTGTGTCACTGCATGGGCATAATTTCTGTGGGTTTTTTTTTGTGGCAATCATCAAAGAGAGCAGATATGGGCAACCTTTATTGAAGGGCCAGACCTGAAAATTGTATGGATGCAGTGGAGTGCTCTCTCTCTCCTTCTCTCTTTCTCTTTGTCTCGTTCTGTCTTTTGCTGTCTCTTCCCCTCTCTCTGTCTTTCTCCCTCTTTCTTTCTCTCTTTCTCTCTGCCTCACGTTAGTAGTCTTCAGTAGGTTTTCCTGACTACAGATGTTCATTCATCTGCTCTTCTGTCGAATTGATAAGCCTTGATTTGCCTGTTTTTAGTTGCCTATTTGTCTGTATGTGAGCCCAGTTGGAAACGGGAAACATTAGATAGACAGGGAGATGCATGTATACACACACAGACAGACAGTCAGATAGACAGAAGTACTTAATTTTGTTCATTTATTAGTGTGTGTGTGTATATATATGTGTGTGCGCGCTATATATCATAATTTTTGTTTCTGTAACTGTATTGTTATGTATTCAATGATCAAAACAAATTTCCTTGTACAAGAAGGACGAATAAAATTTATCTTATCTTATCTTATCTTAGACAGATAGATAGACAGAAAGACAGAGCTAGATACAGATATAACTGGTAATTATTTTTAACCAATTAAGATTAAGTTTTAAATTCTACCCCAAGAAGATCAAAATAACAGAGTGCCAATACAATTACGTCACGAAATGATAATTCCACGCATTGTACGACAAGCTGTGTACAGAAATATGCTCATCACTTCTATTTGCGGGAGGCCAGCTGTTCACACTGACATTTAATAGCTGCTGATTTCTGCCAGAAATAAATAACACCGAGTCCTTTTTAAAAGATGAGCAGTCTATTCTGGGGGCTGGGTTAACCTAGATTACACGACCATAGTTTTAAATGGTAATTATGCTCAAGTGTAATCCGATTATCTTCTTTCTGTCAAAGTGAACATGTAAGAAAATAGTATGAAAACAAATCAAAACACAATCATACATACTCAGTAGAGAGAGGGAGAGGGGAGGGGAGAGAATAAAAGAGAGAGAGACAAATAGATGTAGATAAATAGATGGATAGATAGACAGACAGATCGATAGATAGATAGGCATGATAGAAGGATGGATGGATGGACGGAAGGATGGATGGATGAGTGAAGGGTGGGTGGATGAATGGATAGATAGATAGATAGATAGATAGATAAAAATTCTTTATCTCCATGTGAATACAATACAGATTGTACAGATATAATATCGAAACATTACATCTAAGTGGAAATTGTGCCATGGTGGGTGGCTTTACTTTATCTCTTCTATGGAAGGAATGGACAAAACTGGAACATGTTTTTAAATAGAGTTAATAATTCCTATTATACGACCTGCATCTTTTATTCCAGATTTTGAATGATCCAATAACTGAACTGATACTACTTAGATATGAACTTACTTTCTGAATTGTTAATGTTTAGTTTCTTCAGCCCAGTAATAAATCTTCTGTGAACATTTCCCAAACTTCCAATTATTAAAACTATTATATCACATTGGTATCCCAAAGCACTGATTTCAATGGCTAATGGGAAATATTTGTCAAATTTGCCTGGATAACATCTATCAATGTAACAGTCGTATGGTACTGCTACTTCAACGATCTGGACTTTCTTATTAGTATTGTCTATAACTGTGATGTCAGGACGTGTTGCTCTGGTGGTAAAGGATGTTGCATCTGATCCAAACATTGATGGGTTGATGAGTGTGTCCTTTAGTACTTCTTTGTTACGATTGTAATAAGTGATCTTCCTTTCAATAATGCCCATTATTCTGTTGTGTCTTGCTTGGTATTTGCCGCTGAATTTCGTGCACCCGTTCAATGCATGGCATACTGTTTCCGAGGGGTGGTGGCATAACTTGCATGATTTAGTATAGGCGTTGGGGTAGTACAGGGACAGTAGGGTCTCGACTTCTAGGATCTGCAGTCGCCCACGTGTGACAAATGATCTGATCTTGTCATCCAAACTATGGTTAGTCAAATGTTCGTATGACACACTGTGGTTGATACCTTTTGCCTTGCGGACAATGAGGCCTTGAGATGACTTTGACAACAGTTCCTCCTGGCATCTTTTTAAACGATCTCTCTTAAACGTAGAGGAGAACTTGTTTGAATCAGTAAACATGTAGGAGACTTCGTCGTCAATTTTTATTTCAATAGATAGATAGATAGATGGATGGATGGATGGATGGATGGATGGATGGATGGATGGATGGATGGATAGATAGAAAGATAGATAGATGAGAGAGAGAGAGCACCGTGCACTCAGTTTCATGCAAATTTCCCGAAAATTGATCGTTGTATTGCAGTAATTTTGCACATGCAAACTTTGATATTCATGACCTTTAAGATTTCCTGATCGGCAAATCCACAGGCAAAGTGAAGTTTTCAAAGCGGCAAATTTCTTTGATCTTTTTTTTCAACACTAACAACAACAATCAGTTTGACAGTAAACGCACCATTACTATTCCACGTCACTTTCACATTCACTATTGCTGTCTTGGTGAGGAAACGTCAATTATTATCCTTTAAAAAATAAAAATAAAAATTCCCCCTGCAGGCGTAATTTTCTTGTCCATGGGCAGAAGTGTGGAGGTTTTAAATTGAAATCGAGGTGTTATGTTTGTCAAGCTATTCCATTTCTAGCCTGAAACTTTAATGAACCATTTTTTAACATAACCTAAAGAAGGAGAATATGAAATACCGTACACATTAGGTTTTCACTGGACAAATTCTACAAAATATTTTTATTAAGGTACTGGAGATCATTGGTCCGAATACCAATTTTGGCTACATTCAGGCAAGGGCTGTAAAGTTGTAGTTTTCAGAACAGTGGCACACATCGCGACCTCAGTTCTCCTTTGTTCCAACTCCACTTTTTCACACCTGAGAAATTCGACGTTAAACACTTGCGATTTGATTACCGGTAATATGATACGGAGTTAGAATAAACGGGAACTGTGAAACAACTTGAGAAGTGCCACAACGCATTTTAAACTAGTGACTGAGTGTGCATTTGTTATACATCTTCTACATACTAAAATATCTCCATTTTTTTCGGAAAATAGGCATTGAACAAACAAGAACTGAGGTCGAGACATTTCTGAATGAATTAGCCTACAGTTGAAACGAAAAATGTAAAACATAATTATGTATAATTGTGAGTCCTTTTTACAATGAGCGACATCAAGATCGATTTTATGGGAAACTGTCATTTAAATTTGTTTGAAATTTTACATGGCCTCATATCTCATACTAAACCTAACGGAACTGATTTTTGTGTATAATACATTTAATAATGATACAGTAATAATATTATAATATAATAATGATTATAACAACAACACAAACCCATCAATATTTGGCGTGGAGCGATTTAATCTTTTTGAAAGAAAGGGCAGTTGACATTTTAAGTATACGATTCAGCTGTATAGTCTTTTCATGCGGCTTGCTCTGTTTCATGATTCGGTTGTTGTTCTCTATTCTGTCACCCCAACATACCCAGACTACATTAGCCTACGATTCAGTTCAAGTACAGGGCCTTTTTGTGCCAATCTCCACTAGTGGAATTCAAAATTCCCCTGGATTCTAATTCCCACTGTGACATATATATTATATAAATATTTTGTTTTATCCTCAAGCTTATTTTGTTGAAAATAAATGAATAAAGGAGTCCGACGGGGAGGACTGACATCAAGTTTACATATGGGAATGGCATCGTTTCTACGTACATCCGCTGATTGCGACATCGCACCGACGACGGTTTGATGTAGAGAAACCGTCCCGACGGTAATCCTACCAATACTACGGAAACCTACGTGAGATTGACATAGGGTTGCTGGCTAGGAAATGTTTCTTCAAATTTCATTACAATTATATTAATTTCCGTAATTGAAACTTTTCTTCCAAATTAATTACTAAAGTTGGACCCCGTAATCCCTCTCCCCTACCGCCCTCCAAGTAGGCCATTCATACGCTGGAGGCAACCACCGCCGCCGCCACCCCTTCCCTCCTCAGAGCGCAGTTACATACTTCATGGATGAGTCCCAATTATTGTAACTGTCGCGACGGCAGCCAAAAGGAATGCCTTTCAAGTGCATTGTCTGCTTCAAGTCTGGATGTACTTTACAGTCAAGTTACTCACGTGCCTTTAAGCTCTCTTGCGCACACACACACGCAAAACAATTATACACACACACAAGCACGTGCGCAAGCGAGCACAATAACCTCTTGATATTGTTGGTTCATAGAACGTGGACGAAATTTTAATCGAGTGAGTGCACTTTTTGTTCACAATCAGTCCTCGAGGCTTGCATCCCCCCCCCCTCGCCCCCCACCCCCACCCACAACAAACCTCCCTTAACTACATCGCCCAGTTTTCTTTACAACCCGCCTTCCATTTGCAATTAACCCTCAAAAGACTAGCGTGCCACTGCATGGGCACAGAATTTATGCAAGGAAAATAAACTACGGCTTTTACAAGGGAAAAGCTTTCAGATGTCCACACGTTTCACACCTATGTCAGTGCAATTTGTTACGAGCATCTAATTATACAAAAGATACGATATGGCATTGATATTGCCGAGAAAATGCAGTTCATACATTAACATTTTTTTTTCTACACCCGGATGTTAGAGGGTTGTTAAAATTAAATATAAAAGAAAAAGAAAAAAAAAAACACCACTCAAACATTATAAACGAAACAAAACAACCATGACAAAGTGTTGATGAAATAAATGTCAAGTAGTTTATTGTCTGCGAAAATTGTAGTAAAATAGAAAAAGATCACTTGATGAATTCTCATGCAGTTGTTATGATTATCTTTAGGCCTAGATCTCAGTTTGTGTCATCACGTTTTGTTTCATTTATGCAGCCGATGGAGTTCATGTTTTAACATTCGCGCTGGTGCAACAGGCAGGCTGTATGATAATATTATATAATTATATTGGTTTGTTTCAAGTACATCACCCAAAAGTGTGATCAATCCCCCCCCCCCCCTTCTCCCAAAGGGCAGGGATCTGAGCATGCTCATTTGCAATGTTTTTGCTTTTTCGTACCGGGCCAGTGCGCAAAGATTGGCTGTAAACCAAAAAGAAGATTTGAAATTCTTGTGGGAAAAAAACATAATAAAAAATGGTGTTGGAATTTCCACAGAAAGACAAATAAAATTCAAAAAGTTGTAGGAGCACAAGTTCTGTGACGTCATATGAAAGGAACCAATAGTCCGTGTGCAGAAAGATGAAATATTATGGTTATCAGACTGCTTGAAACAGCTGTGAAGCAAAACGTCTAATACCTGATTGTTATCGTTTTTCATGTATTGAAACTACAGTGGATCTCACAATCTGCTGCCAGGGTTTTCAGAAACCTGGAATCAGTGCAGACCTGTTTGCGGGGTACAATATTTATTTTCATTCATTTACTTCAACTGCTATTTCATAAAAGTCTTTCAAATTGTATAATTTAAAAAAATGTTTTTGGTCAAGGTGTCAAAAATGTAATGAAAACATTGATGGAATATTTCATTGCTTAATATATGGTCGAGCAAATGCATGTACGTTAATCTGCATTTACAAGCATGCAAACAAAAATCATAAAAACACAATAAAAAAACTTACACAAAATACCATTTTTAGTGTGGATTCAATGAAAAGAAATGAAGCGCAATAAGTGCCAGTAATGATGACCTTGCTAATCATTAAATCAGGTGTATAAAAAAATCATGCCACCATTTAAAAAACAACAACAAAGGAAACAATAATTGCAGTACACATGAATTGTATGGGAACTTAATAAATAATTATAAAAAACAATTTTTTTCACAACAGGAGGTTTCAGGAAAAAAAAATATTAAGATTAGGAAACAGGGTTAATGTATTCATCATCAAAGAAAACAGGATTTTCAGCCAAGGAAAATGTGACAACGTGACTCTCTGGTAGCGCTTACAGTATAAATTTAACCTGGTGACAGGAAAAAATCTGGTTAAAGTCAGAGATAGGGGTATGCGGAGGACAAGAGTGATCTGTAGGAACCATACTGAATACAGGTCATCCCTAAGGAAACATCTGCTTGTTATTAATCCAAATATACATTAGAAAACCATTGCTCTGATTAGCGCTACCAACCTAAGGCTGATGCCCTTGAGAAAGAAAGATCTCCAGACATTGCTCAGTGCTATAAATAACAGCCTGCATAAGTTTAGTATCATAAAAGACAAAAATGCTTCAGGAAATTATCAGCCGATGTTCCTTTCCCCCTATAAAATGGAATGCACAGAATCTTTCATCGAGTTGATGAGACATTCCACAAATACAATAAATCAAGAAAACCGAACCAAAATTGTCACTAATTTCAGTACAATCAGCTGTAACAAACGGAGGTGCCGGAGTGTATATAGAGTATCCAGACTCAACAAGAATGGCAATTAGCATGCCAACCGGAACCTTCTGCAATAATTATGGATCAGAAGCCAAAGCCCTCATGACAGCTGCCACAGAGCTTCAAGTAGAGGACAGCAACATCATCTTCCTCACAGATGCAAGATCAGTCCTTGAGGCCCTTCAAGCTGGCAAGCTTAACGACCTGAAGAAATGTTTTACACAGCTTGGAAATAGAAGCAGGATAGTCCTACAGTGGATACCATCACATTGTGGAGTCCCAGGCAATGAGAAGGCAGACCAACTGGCCAAGGAGGGCTCCGGCCTGGAGCAGCCACAGTGCCTCCTAAACTACTATGAGAAGAAAAACCTCATCAAAAACAACAGACGGCAGCAAATAAACCAACAGGATAAATATCATCTCCTGAACAGAGAGGATCAAGTACTGTTGTTCAGACTAAGAACTGGTCACAATAGGCTCCACCACCACATGTTCACCAAGTTCAAAATAGGAACATCTGCCATATGCGAGTGGAGCCAGTCTCCTCAAAACACGGAGCATATATTGCAGAACTGCACACTCCTCTCAGCACTGCGAGAAACATATTGGCCCCAACCCACCGACCTGAATATCAAACTCTATGGTGCTCTGCCAGAACTGCAGAAAACCGTAGATTTTATTAAAAGAACAAATCTGCAGATTTAGATTGGTGAACGAAAGAAGAAAGTACAATCAGCAAGAGAAAATTGCAAAGTACAGTCCACCCAAAATGGAAACCTTTAATGCAAAAAAAAAAACAACAAACACTGGCAACTCACACTCTTGTTTCTTCAACATTTCAGGTGTTTTTGAGAATATCCAATAGTGAGTGAATCAAGAAAGCTGATGACAGGAAAAAAATGAACAAAAATTGCTCCCAAGTAACAACAGAGAACGATGTAAGTTTTAGAAAAAGACCATGAATTTACACGAGTCTCTACTACTAAGAGTTACTTTTGCAACATTGTCCTTTCTATTTCACATTACAAATATGTTCACAAGCTGGCCCCCCTCTGGTTAAATGTGCCAGAAACTGAGATGCTCTTTGGTGAAGCCCATTCAGAAAATGTTACAAGTGCTCATAATTAGTGGAGTGGCAGAACAGCTTTTAACAAATGTGCACAGCACTGAGAGGAAAAATCTTTCTCATCAATTGCAAAGACTTTTAAAAATTATCATTCAAAGAAAATGCTGTCAAATGAATATAAAAAATTCTGGATCATTGTAAGTTGTAAACCATTACAGTGAATGTGTACATTGTACATCATTAATGTAACTGATATAACATAACATCAAAGAAGCACTATATTTCAGAAGCCGTGAAATGTGTCTGACCAATTTCTATGTCCCACAGCTTTGAATCAACAGGGGACTCCACAACTTCAGTCTCATACTACACCCTCAAAAAGTTCAGCTAGAGCTTGAAACAATATTCCATTTTCATCATCAAAATTTGGTTGTGCTTATGTTGGAATACTGAGAAAATTGGTAAGGTAACTGAACTGCCCCATGACAACTAAAATATATGCATTGAAAGCAAAATAAACAACGTGTTGCCTGGCACTAAAAATATAGGGCTGAAACAAACACAAGCCTAAAGATGTATATTACAATGAGAGGAGTATCTCAGAAATTATATATGTGCATGACAAGAGAAGCTGTTTATAATGATTCGTCAATGCTGCCCGGGGCACGAGAGTTATGTGAAAATGAAAAGAAAAATGATGGCGGCAAGAAAACGTCAGCAAAATACGCGTCGACCAGAAAATGCTTCAAGGCAGAAAATCAGAGGATATAAATTTTGTCTGGATAATGCTGGCAGAAAAATGTGTTACTGGCGAAGGCAAGAATGCAGAGAAAACAGAACTTGTCAGTTTGAGAGGCTGCATTTAAGAGGCAAAAACTGATTATTATAAATATAAAGCAATAAATCTTTTCTCCAGACAGATTTATTCTAATTCCACACTTGACAAAAACTGAGGTATGATCAAAATATGGCATAAAGTGTTGTTGTCTTTTCATTTCTACAAAAACTGTGAAGGTATCGCACCTCGGGAAGTAACCGTCAAACAGTTTTACATTCGTACAAAAACTGTGAAGGTATCACACCTAGGGAAGTAACCGTCAAACAGTTTTACATTCCTATAAAAACTGTGACGGTATCACACCTAGGGAAGTAACCATCAAAAAGTTTTACATTCCTATAAAAACTGTGACAGTATCACACCCAGGGAAGTAACCGTCAAACAGTTTTACATTCCTACAAAAACTGTGAAGGTATCACACCAAGGGAAGTAACCGTCAAACAGTTTTACATTCCTACAAAAACTGTGAAGGTATCACACCTAGGCAAGTAACCGTCAAAATGTTTTACATTCCTATAAAAACTGCGAAGATATCGCACCTCGGGAAATAACCGTCAAACAATTTAACAAAGACTTTGTAAACCACAAAACTTCACAAGCAACTTGCTCAAAAAGAAGTGAAGATAGAACAAAAGCAATATTGGTCCAACCAAATGTTTGAATAAGGTTTGCCTACAGAGCAGATCTGCCAACTCTATTTAAAATTTAATTATCTTCTCAATGACAGCAACGTGCTAAATGGCCAGTGATGTGCTGCAATTTACTGAAAATGCTCTTGCTAATTTTCAAAATAATGTTTAAGATTTTTGTTACCACAAGGGAAAGCTGTGACTTGATCACTGTATCAAGTCAGATAAACTTCATTTGCTTTGTAGCTGCCTTGCGGCAGTCTAAAATCTGTCAACTGATTTGCAGCAGTCTAAAATCTGCCACATTATGGCACTTACGGGGTGATGAAAAGAGCACCGTAAACCAAAAAAACAATTCACAAACATCTAGTAATAAAAAAATTATCACTTGGGAATTTTTAGCAAAAATGAACAATTTTTTTTTTACCAATACAGCTGAACAAAAACCATCTATAAGCAAGAACTAGGTAACTACAAAACACCATTTCTATGTCAGTAAATTTCTGGACACTTTTAAATCAAATCAATAGGCAACACTTGTGTTTGGTTCTGTCAGATGCCAGATTAGCTGAGCTTCTACTATGGCTAAATCACGTGGGGCAATCATACACTTTTTTCATGCTCAGTAAAAGTGTTTCTTGCCCTTCCTCAATGAAAAGAATGTTTTTACTCTAATTTGTTTTTTTTATCTATCACAAAATATGGAAAATACTTTTTTTTTTGTTGTTGTATTTTGTACACATGTACTTCTTTAACCCCATTTGGGAAATTTACCTTGGTGTCATTGCCGGGAAATGCGAAATTTATGCTGGCATACAAAATGGGTAATGTTCTTTCACCAAAATACGTAAAAATAATCTGGTTAATGCCTCTCATTTAGGTAAAGATATAATAAATGCAAAGCAATAGAAAAGTAAGCATACAAGAATTAGAGCATTAGGCAGAAGAAGACACAGATGGAAAAGCAGATGTGCGTTCATACAGTAAAGTTGAATGCCTCCGCTCTCCTGATAGTTTTAATTGTTTCAGTAAATTTCACAGCCATATAAAAGCTGAATGTAGCAATCACATACTTGTTGGTCCAATCACAGGCAAATATTTCATAACATAAATGAAAAAAAACAAAACATTTCATATAATTAAATATTCCAGTGTATATTTGTTTGTTTAAATATATCCACGTCTTGTTGCTTTATTAAAAAAATGGAATTTTGTGACAAAAACACAAAATTATCCAAATTTCAGCTGGAAAACCTTGGAAAACCTGAGCTAATTATAAAAGTTTCCACATTTAAATAAATTATTCAAATGAAAATTAATTTCCCACATAATTAATACACAAGCACTGTCAGTTTATTACATAACTACTAGAAGGGCGAGTTCTGATGGCAGTAAGGATCACAATTAAGTTTGACTGTCTATTATAAAAGCATTTTAAAAAATCAAAACTGAAAGCTTTCACAAAAAATAAAATAATGCCTGTTAATTAAATAGGTGACCATGCCTTCTGTTCCATTCACTTTTCTAGTCAGGATTTGTGTATGAATGCATAATGTATCAAGCAGCGTTAGATAGCGTTATTTGCAAAAGCAGCACGAACAACAGAAAGATAATGATGGTGAAAATAGTTCCTACAGATACGACAAAATGTCAGACGCACAAAAACAAGCCAATTACATATCAAGTATACTGTCTCTGCCAAGCAATTATATAAATATTTAAAGTGAAGGAATGTTAGAAAAACAATAGAAATACAAGATGCAAGAAGTAAATCAAAAAGAATATGACCAAAAAAAAAGTATGTCATTTGATTTGATTGTAATCTCAATAATTCATCTCCCTAGTAGTAGTACACACTTTGAATAGAATAAAACATGGCGACAGTTTATTACCTTTTTCTCTTGGACGAAGAATACAATGCAATTAGGGGAAATAGATTTTTTTTCCCTTTTTGAAATTTAAGCAAGCCTTATATAATATTTATTGAAATTTAACTGAGCTTCAAATAATTTTTCAAAAATTTGATTGAGCTCCATACAATCTTTTTTTTTTTTTATTTGATTGAGCTTAGTATAAATTATTTTTAACTTTAACTGAGCTTCATATATTTCTTGTTGAAATTTAAGCGAGCTTTCAAATGAATGAAGCTCCATTGGTATATTTCCCTACCTAACTGAGATTTCAAATCAATTGTCATTATTAAATCCACCTGAACCACTACGAAATGATTCACCAACATTAACATATTTAGTTAATTTCTTTCGTGTCTTCAGACACCACACAAGAAATATTATCAACAACCATTTCCATTTCTATGAGATCACATTGTATCATTTATATTATCACACCTGTCCTATCAAAACAAAAAAAAGGGCAACAATTTCTAGGAACACACTATTCAGATTAATTAATAATACACAATTTTGAACCGAAGACAGAAAAATAACTTTTAAGTGTAACATAAAAATCAAAATCATAAATATACACCTTAAAATCGAAACAACCCTTTAAAAAAACAACACTACAACATATAATCACTTGGATGATACTCTAATGAAATGCTGCATTTTTGAAAATTTATTTAAAAGTACCCAACAAAAAATGGAACCTATCAGTAGCACCTTTGCAAATAACATGTAGAAACTAATTCTGCAATATAATTTAAAGTGACCAGGTTTGGTTCTCGATCAAGATTTTTCAAAGGCAGCGAGGGCATTTTACTGACATTGAAAATGTTAAGTCTTTCATCAAGATGGCATAAAAGACTGAAACTCAATGTCATTTGCAACAAATTTTGTGCTAGTTGATGTGAAGGTTTTGCTCTTTTGATTTCACCACTCTGGCACCAAATTCTCAATTTGAATGGAGTTTCTTAAACCTCTGTCTGGTATTTAAAGTTTTATAAATCTAGTCTTTCAGGAATGAACTTCATGTTTACATTATAATTATAAAACTTTCTACCCTTGTCAAATGGGCCCTGGACAAAAAAAATGTACATGCAAAGAGCTTTCGTACTGAATCAGGTTGGAACATCATGCACAACTGCACAAAAAAAAAAACAACAACAAACAAAACAGCACAGCTTTGTCTTGTTCAATCGCTAACCAAGCTGTCTCTGAACTTGGCGTTAACAGATCCAAAGCAAAATTTTCCACTTGCTATGTCATTCATTTTCTAGTTCTAAATTAATTCATGTCACAAACAAAAATGCAGATATTATTATTTTAGCGTAAAAAAAAAAAAGACTAACAGAAAAATTCTTGTGTAACACATCCATAAACTGACTGTCATCCCCAAATTTATACAACTGAATAGTTCACGCACTGGAATAAAAAAACAAATGAACAAATTATAAATCTATGATCCCTAGTAAAAAAACAAAAACAATTGTATTATGAATTGCATACATTTATCATTGTCCAAGCAAACAGTAAATCTCTTTCTTGCATTGCCAAAAGTAAACTTTAGTGGCCTATAATTTCAGCACATTTCTGCGTCATTTGCGCAGTCTCAATGCTGGCTGCAGTGATACACACAGAAACTTTTACTCTTTCACTATGGCAAGCAGTGTTTTCTTGTAGTCTCCACTTGTGTCGCCCTTGATGAAACTGGCCAGTGTTTTGCCGTAAGCCTTCTGGAATTCCTGCTTGATGGCTTGCATGTCAACCTTCAGATACATAAGATGACATATTTTGAAATGACACAGCAAACTACTCAGTATAAACTGACATAGCTTTAAGGCTGCACTCAAACCAAGTTTAATCTGCCAGAGTAAGCACTTTGAACATCAAGACAGCCTGAGGGGCCTCGATTACCATTTCACAGCACAAAGTGTTTATCCGCCGATAATTGATTTGGTGATGTTTATTTTGGAAAAATTCCTTCACAATTATACAGTGCCCACAGTAGTGTTGTGGTTAGCATCTTCGCCTGTCAATCGGGTGATTGTGATTTGATTCTCAGCCAGATTTTTTGGGGTTTTTTTTTTTATAAAAGTTTTTTCTAGACTTTGATGAAACTGGCCAAAACAAAGATCATTGTATTTTACAGTTTTACAACTTTTTATTTAAAAATACCTGAAACTTTAATCAACACAACTGGTCGATACAAAAGCGATTGGGCTGGATTAGTTGACACTTAAGAAAATTAATTTTATAATTTTTGAAACTGTTATTTAGGCTGTAAAGCCAAACAAACGAAAAAAGGCCCAAATTGGACCACAAGGAATTACTCCCACTACTATTTCCAGCATTACGTACAAAACATTTTCTAAGAAAAGTCAGTCCACACATCATACCATGAAAGAAAATTCTGGACAAAATTTTGGAGGATTTAACCGTTGAAATTCTGTTGTACCTACCTCACTACGTGAAACAATAGCTCGAATCAACGCTCGGTCGTTGGTGCCTGCTCCCTTCATGCACTTGTGCAGTCTTTCCGCAAAGAAATGGGGCGTGTTCTGAACAGATTTCGCTGGGAAGAACAAAAGTACAGCAAAGTCCTCAGTTTGTGTACATTCATAATCATGTATTCAAAAAAATACAAAATGTGCAAGTTTACTGCTAGTCTTATGTCTATGGAGTGTTTTTCGTCCACTTTCAGCCCTTTGATCAAAGATTTGCCAGTTCCCACCGATGAAAAAAAAAAAAGTCTCCTATCTATCTTCCATCTGTCCTAGTAATCTTCACTTACCAATGGCCAAGAACCCCAGTTCCAAGTTGCCACTCATTTCTGATGAGATTGATTGCTGGATATCTTTGCCACTGATTGCTTTGTACTGGGCGAAGGTTTCTCGTAACTGCTCGACACTTCTCAGACAAAGAATGCGGTTGAAGGTCGATTCATCTGTACCCAGCTTTTTCTCTCCAGCCTGAATTGAAATGAATGAAATTATATATATCACACAACCATATATAATCTTGCATGATTATTTCAAATAGCTTACGATCATCTATTAGAATGATGTTATTTCGTTATATTTTCATTACAGATGAAATGATTTCTGAATATATTATAATGATAATGTACATACATACAGTTTCAACAAATTTCCATTGGGAAGATTGGAGCTGATATATATGTCAAAGGGCGACATTGTATAATTTTACGATATTTTACTACTGATGTGATCTAACACTGAGAGATGGCCGTGGTCAGGAATATGATTTTGGACAAAATGTTTCCCACTCTGTATGGAACATTCTAGGCAGACAGTGTCTCAAAGTATGGTTAGAAACTATGATGGGAAGATAACTTGGTGATATTTAGTAAAGAAAGATTTCCAATTTGAAATGTAGCCAGTGTGGTGCTGGAAAATACTTTACTACAACTGGACCTTCTGCCACAGTCTCATATTATTCACTGGGTGCGATAGAATGTCAAAGGTCACTGAGATGACAGGTCCAAAGTTTACCATTATTTGCACGTGTGTGTGTATGTGTGTGTGTGTCACCGGGGAAAAGTAGGGGGGGGGGGGCCTGGTGGGAGACAGAGATGTGGGGGCTCGGGTTTTTTCAAGTCTGGACGCTTTTTTGTTTTTTTTCATTTTTCTTTTAATATTGTGTGGCAGTCTGTTCGACATGACTCCTATACAACTTTCTTCATTTTTCATGTTCTTAACATGCTGACAATATTCTGGGGTACAATGACCAATCCCCCCCACCCCCACCCCCAAAGTATGTGTATACATACTCAACCAGCTTCCCTACATCAATCCGACGCAGATTTGTTAAGAATTATCGTAGGGTTGGTAGAGTTAACATACAGGCGATTTCCCTACACCAGACCGACACCGGCGTGACATCTGAACTAGCCAATCTACGTCAGAACTACCGGTATGTGTCATTCCTATTAGCAAAGCCTTCGTCCGTCCTATGATGGAGTTGGAATAGCGCAGGGTCAGTGCTTGGGATAAAATCCAAACATACTATTTACCTGTGACTGATTTGTACAAGTACAAGATCTGACTCCAATACCAATCGCGGACAAAAACGCTAGATGAATGATAAACTTTGTTCTCACACAGAGAAAGACAAACAAAACTCTCCTCAGCCAGCAAGCCTACTGAAATCCAACGCGTAAGATTGACGTCGTTTTGGCATGGGAATGACATTGTCCCTACGTAGATTCGCCGGTAAAGACATCACGCCCAGGTCAGTTTGATGTAGGGAATCCACCCTTTCGGTATTCCTACCAACTCTACGGAAATCCTACACAAAATTTACGTAAGATTGATATAGGATTGTTGGCTGGGTAGCCACTGGAATAAACGTCAAAAATTGACAAAAGGAAAAAGTTGCAGGTAGCAAAGTCTCGCCTAAGAAATAATACCAAGATAATTATACCTTACGCGAGGCTTTGCTACATTACACCTGTTTTTTTTTTTTTTTGCCAATTTTTTACTTTGCCTTAAGCCATGCTGCGACCCCACGGCTTTTCGGTGTGTGTGTGGTGGTGTTTTTTAACAAATAATATTTCATCATTGGAATAAACGCCAGCTTGTGATATATGAGAACTAGCAGGTTGAATCAAACTTATGTAAAAGTCCCTGGCCTTTATACAGTGAGTGTATATAAAAAAAACTAGGCCTACTAATGACTCATGTCCTCAACAGAATGAAGTATCATATTAAATCTATTATTCTACAGATCAGCCGCATAGCAACCACGTCCTTCCTCCAACAGCTGGCATGGTGGATCAGTCTTATAAACCAGTTTTACGTAACTGCCCAGGAATTAAACAAAAACAAGTGATCTAACACAAAGTTTAGGGGTCTCCACCAGTCCTGTTTGATGTTATTAGTCTTGTTTTTTTGGCACACACACTCCAGCCACTAGTAACCTTACTGAAATCTTGGCGCGTAGGATTGGCGTCAAGTTTGCCACATAGGAATGGCATTGTTCCCACGTAGATTTTCTGGTTACGACATCCTCCCGTCGTCGGTTTGATGTGAAGAATCCACTCCTTCGGCAATCTTTCCGACATTACGGAAATCCTATACATATCTACGTCGAATTGGCGCAAGGATACTGGCTGGGTATTCTCCAATACACGGCAAATCTTCAGTCTTTAAATCTGTCTCAGCCTAGGCGGGCACTATCCCATTTGAATCGGCCAACTAGATGTAGTTGGTTGGTGACGTCACGACATTGCGTTTCAATGAGAAGAAACCTAGTTGGCTGTTGCTCGAGGCCTCACTGACACTATCCCAGACAGTATCCCTACGTCAATCCGACGAAGATTTGTATAAAATTTCCGTCAGGTTGGTAGGATTACCGTACGGCCAGGATCCTTTGCATCAAACTGATGTCGCCGTCCTGTTTTAACCAGCGTATTTATGTAAGAACGAAGTCATTCCTACGTGCAAACTTGGCGTCAATTCTACAAGTCGGATTTCCATGGGGATTCTAGCTGGGACAGGTCGTCACGAAACCATCCTATTCAAATCGACTGGCCTAACGATTTCCTGGGTTTCGAGTATCCCACAAGGACAGACTGACAACTCACGTTTCGCGGGTATAGAGCAAAATTGTTGTATCTCCAGTGATATGAATTGGGGTTCATAATGGCAATAACTGTAATGATGACAAACTGCTTTTTTTCCATTTTTTCGTTATTCCGCTATCTTTAACCAGTTCCAAGTTACAGAGAAGCAGTATTGTTGTATCTCCCTCAAAAATGCGATCATTGAGACCAATATTGTGGTATTTCCGAGTAAGCCCCCATAATTATTCTTATCACTGGTGATACAACAATTTTGCTCTATACCCGCGGTTTATGCGTGTTATCTGATTCTATCTCTAAATAAGCATCCGTCTCCTCAGAGAGAAAATAAACGTGTTTCTACATGGCTGACAACAGGTAGAGGGGCGGGGGGAATTTCCTGATCAATGTCTTGGCTGGCAAAGGTAAAAATTAAAATGCGAGCAGTAACGGCACACTTTCTGTAACATTTCACCCGCGCAGCCTAGGCTGCCGACATTCAACTGGTGTAGACGGAATTCCAACTTATCGATATAAGGCGGACAGGCTAGGACCAGCTACTAGGACTGGATTTATAGGGGGGCAAAGGGGGACAAGTACCCCCGGGTCCCTCTCTGCAGAAAAATATAATAAAGATGATATTATAGATGTGTGTCATATTTGACCATTGTTCCATGCCATGTTACCTCATGCAATAAGCCTGATATTAAGTTATGATATGCTCTTGCAATGGCACGTAAGGTACGTGTACAAATTTTCCTTTTCAACGCACTGCCACTATTATCTATACAGAAATCATTAAAATTTCATCACAATGGGCTGGGTTGTCCATCTAAATGCAAGCGATTGTTTCAATATCACCCAATTCCGAAATCATTTCATCTTAATGGGCTCGTCCACCCGAACACAAAGGGTAGCTTCTAAATCACCCTCCACTCAGCTAAACCCCGCCCCGCCCACAGAAAGAAAAAAAAGCGCTCTGAAGTTGCCCTTCAAAGGAGGTTATCTCCTACAGTTTATTGTCTATTCAGTGGACAGGGAATCGGACGCCACAATACCCTCTGGGGCGCTGGCTTGATAAGAAGACCTGGGACATGATATTAATATCAGGGCCACAGAAAGACGGACGTGTCAGGATATTATACAGGGATACAGTAAGTCTTTTAGCCTCGGCATGCACATCAGCCAATTTTGATCGTCCGACTAATTGGATAGTGACGTCACGACATTGCGTTTCCAGGTGACTCAACCAGTTTGGCTTTCGCGAGGTCACCTTCCAACTGGACTGGCTGATCAAAATACGACTAGCAAGCGCTTAGACAATATAGCTTCATAGTTGGGAGCTGAAGATGCAAGTCTCGTGGATAAAAAATAAGAGCCCAAACGTGATGCTATTTCAGTTGTATTTTGTTTTCTTTAAACCGATTGCTGCCTCTCGTCACCGATTGAAGATTTCCAATGAACAGTGGTTACAGTTGAGGAAAAAAGAGACTGGGGTTGGAGGGGCACTGGAATTTTTCACAGTGACACACTGCTAAAGACGGAAGCACCAAAACAGAGAGCACAGTTGGCCATTGAAAGACTAAAGTGTAAGAAACAGAGATACAGCCAGAAAGGGTGACAGTGAAAAGGGAAGAGGTTGGTGCTAGTGGCGATGGTCACAACAGTATCGTGCAACAAAGTGATGCAGGGAGACGCAAGTGGAGGTGTAAGGAGGGACACAGGTGAAGGTATAAGGGGAGATACATGTGGAGGTGTACGGGGAGACACAGGTGGGGATGTAAGGGGAGACACAGGTGGGTGTGTACGGGGAGGCACGGGTGTAGGTGTAGGAAGGGTGACACTGGACATCGTTGTGTATTTCACACAACAAGATCGACTATGGAGGAAAGAAGGGAATGAAGTGTGTCACATGTAAGGTGTCAGGTACAAGAATTATTTGTTAGAACTTTTCCAAGTGCCAAGCACCAGAAAGACTGCCTTTACTACCTATCGTACATCAGTCATAATACATTCATAGTGAGAAATCCAGATATTTTGCTGTTTCGCTCCGTTTCCGTAATAAATCTAAGGTACAGTCAATCAAAAGCAAGGAAATGATCAAACAGTCTCCAACTACTATTCTTCAAGTACGGACAAGTCCAGCACTGGTGCCCCCTCAAACGTACATAGAAACGTTACGTTTTAGAAGATGTAGGTAAAGTGAGATAGTTTTAAAAATAATTAAAATGGTTTGCATCAAGGAAAGACATGAAGATATCCTTTCAAGTCTCTCTAGTCTCAGCCTGTACGTACAGTGACGTGCTACACGTGTTTAGACACTCGTTACTGGGAACATAAGATGTCTCGGAAAAGGCGTGATTGCGTAATTAGTATTTGTTTGTCTTTCCCTTAGGCATACTAAATTCTGCCGTTGTCTTGCGAACAGAAGGATCATTATAGGGTTCTACTTTTGTACTAAGCGACTCAGAAGCTTAATCTGTACTTTGCCTTCAGGACTATTAATCTTCACAATTTCTACACGCCGAAAGAAACCGTTTAATAAAGGATGAAACCCAGATAGGTAGACATTTAAGGTGTTTCAAAGGGATAAGACACATCGTTCTTTCAGAGGGGGATAGACAAACACGTTGTTTCAGAGGGATATAGACATATGCGTTGTTTGCGAGCGATACGGACACATTATGTTGTTTGTGAGGGATACAGACACATACTATTCCGTTGTTTCAATGGGATATAGACACATACGTTGTTTCAGATGGATATAGATACATACATTAGTTCCAGACTGATAAGGCAGCTAAGTTATTTCAGGGGGATAAGAAGCACACATTATTTCATGGGGATACGACAAATGCGTTGTTTCAGAGGGATAAGACACACTCGTTGTTACAGAGGGAAAAGACAATTAATACGCTGCTTGAGAAGGATAAGGCACATTATGTTGTTTCATAGGGATACGACACAATATGCGTTGTTTTAGAGGGATAGGTTGCACCATAAGTACTGTTTCCTTGGACACAGATGGGTTGGTACATGAACAACAGAGGTCAAGGAACTTAATGCACTTTATACTAAAAAAAAAACAAAGACAAAGTCCTTCGTACGGTGCGCCGTGCCAGTCATATTTCATCAAATATAAAGCATTGTTTACACACCATCTGAATAGGACGAATCTGAGGTTTTTGCTCGTGGGCAATCAAATTCTGCTGATCACCTGGTAAATAAAAAGACAAATATAGATTTCACTGCTTCCGGGCATACCCTATACAGGAGATTTCTGTCAATAAATTTAGACGTTCCTGAATTTTTCTTTTTTGTAGTAATAGTTGTATCTATGTGTTACTCAAAAGTACCATTTATCTTATTGACTGCTGACAAATCCATTATATCAATACATGGGAGTAATCATTATAACTATGTTACCGCAGGCCCTTGCTGGTCACATATAGACAACGCCAGTTAAGGAAGATATGGGCTGAACCAGACCAAAGCTGATGATGTAAGCGCCAGATTGATGACTCGCCGCCTGATTATTATGCATCACACTAAAACACAACTCACCGGCCACACCGCGGTGATATAGGCAGTGTTTGAATTTGAGTTCAACGGCGCGTCGGCACGATAACGGCCATTGTGCGCCTCCCACGTTTTTTTTTCGTTAACTCTCCTTGGGCTAGATTTCAGCCCGCAGATGCCTACAGGTAAGATCAGATAAAAGTGAAGTTAAAGATCTAACGGGAAAAGGCCCGTATTAAAAATTTAACAATAAAAAGACCCGTGCTGTAAAGTATGTCTATGAATTTTGTAAATATGATAGAAGTCTGTCAAATCAACTTGTAGAGTTCAACCTCTTTCAGAAATGACAGGATGCGCTGCGGGTCCACGTCAGAAAATAATTATTTCATGGAACCGCAGGCAAAGTGTCTTCTTCGGATATGCACCAAGTCTACACATTCAGTTAAAATGTGTTTAATTGTTAGCCGGCAGTTGCATGCCACACATTCGGGGGGATCTTTCCCCCTCCCCCACCCCCTAAGCAAAAAACAGTGTGTGAGGTGGGTATGACCCAGACGGATGCTACTAAGGACAATTTCATAGGCAGACAGTAGCGTATTAGTGTGATGTATAATAATCAGGCCGCGGGCCATCAATCTGGCACATACATCACCCTTGGTCTGTTTTACCATATAGAATCACGTCATATCTGACAGCGAATCAGAAACATTGGTAAAGCAATGTGTAGCCGACAGGTTCACGAATTAAAGATTAAAGTCACATGGTGACTCTGGTATGACTGACCCACTCGCAAGAAACCATCAGAATTCAGTGCAAAACAAGTGCGTTTTACGACTGTCAGTGCATTCGTCGTCCGTCCAGTCTCGAAACACCAATGTGTGTATTACGTCACACAGCATTATTTGTGCGTGACGTAACAACTTTCACTTTTTTTTTTTTTTTACCTCCTGGTGGACAGCAGCAAATCAGAACGGTGAAAAAAAAAATCAGTTGAAAGAAAAACAAAAAGTGAACTCAAACAAACTACACAACACAGGGGCCGTCTATAAAGTACGTGCACTCGATTTGGGGGATTTTTTACCCCCCCCCCTCCCTCCTTTTTGTTCCCTCATCCCACGCATGCTTTTCATACAGTTGGCCTAAACTTTACACTCCTTCTCCTCCTTTTGTATGAGCGTACAGCCATTACAGTGGTGAATGTTCATGACAAGGCTTTGATGTCAAAAAAACTTTATTTAGCATTTAGCATTAACTACTTAAGCATTTCCTAGAAAACATTATGTTTATACAGTCCAGTAACTTAATTTGCTGGGTAAACAGTGCATAGAACTGCACTTTTTCATCCATTACCTTCATTAAAAACAATATGAAAAAGGCGTATGTGCCTTCACCAGAATACCCCTCCCTATACAACAACCCATTTCTACTTTATGTAGGCTGGGGACAGTGCCCCCTCCGCTCTTACGTGCTTTAAGGACGGCCCCTAGACAAAATCTAAAAAAACAAAATCATTACAACTGTGAAAACAAATTCAAAAACAATAAATATTCCTTTAACACATACGTATGTAAGTTTGAATACATACACGAAATCAAGACCAACACAAATAAATAAATACGTAAATGAATTAATAAGTAAGTAAATAAATAAATAAGTAAAATGGAGATCAGTAATCAAGGAGATTCTCTTCAAAAAATAAAAAAAAACAAAGACTGGACAACTAAAAGTGCATAACTCTGTGAATACCTCGATATCCCAATGACACAAACTTTTACAGTCGTAGAACATGCACACGGTGACAGACAACACAAATTCCACGTACGATTTCCACACATCACAAGACTGACAAAAGCATTCCACGTGAAACCTGAATACATTCAATTATGCAACTGGCTGGTCTGACGTGACGTCACAGAACTTTGTGCTCCTATGACAATTTACAAATTATTTCGGTCTTTCGTCGAAGGTTTCATTATGTTTCCTTCTCCCCAAGAGTTATAATTTTTCTGTTTTTATTACAACTAATCTTTGCGAGTGCGCATGTTTAGCGGCCGTGCTCTGGAGTGCATCGATGCCGTGCGGTCAAAATCACGATTTTTACGTGATGAAAGTAAAGGAAATTAAAGGTGCTATCGTCTTTTTACACATCTTTCATCAGATACAGGAAACACCAAAGATATTTTTTCTGGGTTCTCCGTGCCGCAGGTAACACAACGCGATCTCAGTTCTTGTTTGTTCTATCTCCATTTTCTGAAAAACTGGAGATCTGTAGCTTTTAGTAGGGAGAAAAGGTATAACAAATGCACATTTTGACACTTGTTCAAAATGCATGGTGGCACTTATCAAGCTGTTTCACAGTTCCGATTTATTCTATAAAGCCACAAACCTTTAATGTCGAACGTCTCAGTTGTGCAAAAAATGGAATTGGAACAAACAAGAACCAAGTTCGCAAAATGTCAACAACCAACTCATCTATAACAGACGCCCCAACGAACAATTAATTAAACAAACACACACAGCTAGTCATACAAACAAACAGACCATCACAACTACAACAGAATCGAAAGAGCGACAGCTTTTGGTGTAAGACAAACCATCACCTGCCAGTTATAAACATGAAATTATCACATCACAAGACATCACACAGAACCACTTTTACCACGGTTGTCCTACACTTTGGCCCACCAGTGACTTTCAGCCCACCGGACAAGCCTCCTCTAGTTTTCTGAATCAACCGAATTCTTAATGTTTGGTTTTTGTTTCTTCAATATGTTTTTTTTTTTAAATAGTCTATCGTATGTCTAGTAGAGCACTGGCTCAGGTCTGTTTAGCGTCGGTTTTTACTCAGATTCGAACTACTTTTAAATCAACTAGGGAGAGAGACGTTTCTGACGCGCCCGTGCGGGAGTTCCCGTTTAGCTGCTGGTTAGTCCATGTCACAAAACCGAGGTCAAACAGTAATGACGCAGTGCGCTATGGGCGGCGAGGTCCCACCAAATACAATCCAGGAATTGGCGTAACTCTCTGCACAAATTACCCCCATGTGTCTAGCCCGAGACACCGAATACCGAGATAAACATTCCTTCTTTCGCTATATGTCCACAGATTGCGCCAGTATAAATACGGTGAGTACTTCTCTTTTTCGTTCAGATGTGAAAGAGTATGGTGCGAATTGTTGCATTGTTGACATCGATGATACGCGCGCAAAGCCCAGGGACGGAATATGATGAATTGATTCGTTTCGGTATCCGGTGCCTCGGGTCTAGCTATGCAACTTTTGTTATCCTAAACTATCCCTGCAACATTTGAACAGCTAAAATTGGGTGGTCCGCTATAGGACTAAAATTGGCACCAGTGGTTCTGGTCCACACACACACACACACAAAAGGTAGGACAACCCCTTCATTGTACAGACAACAGCAGCAGTTACAGGGGTTACCGGACCTTGTACAGCTCCTGAGCTTCTTTCTGGGCCAGCGCCGTGTCCGGCTGCGGCCGCTCCTCCCTGTTGCCGGACACCAAAGAGGTCAGGAGACGCCTGAAGTCACCGCTGGTGTCCGCCTGGATGTCTCGCTCCAACTCGCGTCTGTATGCTGGGGGGAAATAGCAAACATAAACCGCGACATGTCACAAAGGTTTGAGTTAAGTACTTATTAGTTAAGACATTTGAGCCAAGCACTTTGCCAAGCTTTTCGGTCAATGCAACTCTCAACATCTTTGTAGCCTTCAATGCCCTTTTTCTTACTGATAGCGC
>OZ007580.1:47659242-47805203 GCA_963931925.1 Onchidella celtica
ATTCTTAAATACTTTCGTTGATTTTGAGCCACAACTGATATGAACAGAAGAAAGTGTTCCGACGTGAATCGAAAAGTGTGACCGGAAATTGTGTCCTACGTCACTCTCTTCACACTGCTAGGCCAAAGTCAAACCGTCAAACTTTATCACATCTGTGTATCTTGCAAGGAAATCCGGTGTAACAAAAAGAGCTATTATTAGTTTTTGCTTCGACTCCAAGTATCGTTGTTAATGTGACCTAGATCTAGATAATAAATTGGAAGTGGGCCGGCCATGTATGAAGGATGAATGACAATAGATGGACAAAACGATGCACTGAATGGCAACCACGGACAGGAAAAAGAACACGAAGACGACCAGGAAGAAGATGGCAAGATGATATTAAAAGAAGAGGTGGAACAACATGGATGGAAGACATCAGACAGAGTGGAAGGGAAGTCATTGTCGAAGGGCTACATGCTGCAGTGGATGGACAATGTCCAAGTGAAAGGTGAACGATCTATACATATATAAAGCTGGGCTTTGAATAAGAAAAATGTGCAAGATTTGTCTTGCTTGGGTCGGCTGGTGTACAGAATCTGTTAAATAATCATCGATACATCAGTACGGGAGATGGTCAACCAACTGCTAGCCCTGCCTAATCCCTCACTCACGGTGTCTCTGGAGCATCATCGATACATCAATACGGGAGATGCTCGACCAACTGCTAGCCCTATTCCCCCACTCACGGTGTCTCTGGAGCATTATCGATACATCAATACGGGAGATGCTCGACCAACTGCTAGCCCTAATCCCCCACTCACGGTGACTCTGGAGCATCATCCACACATCAGTACGGGAGATGGTCAACCAACTGCTAGCCCTAATCCCCCACTCACGGTGACTCTGGAGCATCATCCACACATCAGTACGGGAGATGGTCAACCAACTGCTAGCCCTAATCCCCCACTCACGGTGACTCTGGAGCATCATCGTTACATCAATACGGGAGATGCTCGACCAACTGCTAGCCCTAATCCCCCACTCACGGTGTCTCTGGAGCAACAAGCCCACTTCTTCCCTATCCCCTCTCCAAGCATGTCGGATCTTTATTCAATTTCGTAATAATGAAGACAATTGTGTTGCACCTGACATTTCCATGCAACAGTTCTAAATTCCACACATTTCAAACAAAAAGAAAAAAAAACAAAACACTTTCGCATCACGACACGGTTTCTCGAGGGAAAGGTAAAAGCTCGGCAATTATTTCCCTGGGTCAAAATTTCAGAGTGAAAGCACACCATGACGGAAGTTAATTCAATAATAACTACTGACTAGCAATGTCTTCAACAACGCTCCATCGTGCTCGGCAACGATACGTCGTTTTCGCTTGTAAAGATTCTGATGATGAGATACATTATTATTATTGATTTAAAAAAGCAAAGCGTATCATCAACAGGACTTTTTCGAAATATCGGTGATGAAAAGAGGGGAAAAGAAGAGACGGAGAGGTGGAAGGGGAAGGGGTGGATACCGAAGCAACTACGTGGATTATTACCAACAACGACAACAACAAAAACAACAAAAAAAAGCAAAGTTGCCTCTCATCTCAATAATTTGCTTCCTAATGCCACATTTCAGACAAGATGATAAGCAGAAATGTTATGCTACAGGTATTATTCTTTAATGTCATTTCGTATCTAGCATCAATTTTGATGTTCCCTTTTGTTTTTAATGATGATTCCACGGGAAAGGCCGACGGCTGGCAGAAATTATAACAACTTTATCGAGCCGCCTGAGTGCAAGGAGAATGTGGGCAGATCTCGCTTTATAGTTATAGGTGATGAGTTTACGGAGCTGTTTTTGGTTGGCTTTATTCTTCCTGGCAAAGGCTGTTGGTACTTTATTCCAATGGCAGATTGGGGTGGGGGTGGGGGAGGGTTCCCTGTACACACTTAAAGGGTTATCTCAATTTCCGGCGAATATGAGGTTACACTGCTGTGTAGCGGCACAACTGCAACTCTCGAGTGAGCGAGACCATTATCAGATCTGGGGAGAAAATTGCCTCTACAAAACACATACACACACTCATACACTCACAAACATACTATGTTATGAAACTGCAATAATTATATTTATATTGTCTGCCCACCGACAACCAAAGACAACTTACGCTTATGCAGTTTGGTTGCTTTCATTTTTGTGGTCTGTGTATGTCCTGTAAGTCTTTTTTGTTTTCTACAAAACACATATATACACACACAAACAATCAAACAATGTTATGAAACTGCAATATGCAATAATATATCCCTGTGACCTTCAGCCTTGACTAGAGTGCAGGCCCTTGTCTCCATGGTATTAGTGTAACAACAAGGCAACAATGCTTGGTAATCACTGTCCTGCCTCCCCCACGCCGCGACTTGTGTTGAGCAACTAACGCTGCTCTCCTATACTGTATACACAATGCCCGCGAGTTAAGTTTCGGAGCAACAACGCAGCAGACAAACACTATATACCCACAAGCACTCACATCTGTACCCACGTATGCAAATACACACACAACTGAGCGCCAATGGATGTCTGACAAACCAAATATGGAATTACAAAATAGTAATCTTCTGCAACAAGAAATAAGTTATAACGAAATACATGTAGTAATCTTCAGTAAGGGAGAGATCATGTTTTGCTATGGCAAGTGCTATACATTTTTTTTTTTTTTTAAAGGAAAAAGTTCGAAAAAAAAAAATTAAAACATAAAAATTAGAAAGTGTGGGAGGTACAAATTAAAAATGACAACAACAAAAAACCAAGTGGAATAAGAAAACGCGTTTTGTGTTGCTAGTTTGTTTAATTACAGGTCGCAAAGCAAAACAAACAAACGAAGAAGAAAACAATCTAGAGCGAATAAAATTAAACAGAGTGAATGAAAAGTAGGGGGGGGGGGAAATGAGAACAAAATAGGGGGGAAAATGGAAGAAAAGTGCCAAGTTGAGAAAATTGATACTTAAAAAAAAAAAAAAAGAAATGAAAGAGAAAGATAAAATAATGTAAAAAACACACACTCAGCAGTTTGTGACCACTGAGAAGATGTCTCTGTTGGTGTTTTCACGTGACGTCACAGAAACCTGTGCTCTTGCCAAATCTTGAAGTTTATTTCGTCTTTCGTCAGAAGTTCCATAGCCGTAACATGTTTTGTTCTCTCCCTGGAGAGCGTGGAGCGCAAGCTCAGCCCCCGTGCCAAATATAAAACCGCAACCGTGCCAAATTTGAAAAAAAAAAGGGGGGGGGGAGGGGGAGGGGGAGGGGGAGAGGTGTGAATGCCGTCCACATCACGGTAAAAAGAACCAGTTTTTGGGTGACCAATTAGAACATGACACGAGTCTGACCTGGAGCCCAAATGAGACCTCAGAGATACGCCCATATACACGACTTGCCAGTCGGCCTTGATGCCAATGTTCATTCGTAGAGATGGATACATAACAAACCGTAATCTCCAATCCCCCAAAGCAAGCGCTATTTGCATAGTATGAAAATAGTGGTACTGGACTGCTTCCTGGACACCTGTTAGACTTCATGAAATGAGGGACACGAACATTATTGAATAATATTATTATTGGTTCCACTGATCAGATCGGAGTTTCATAAATACTGCCTTTTGCTTTTTGTTGTTGCATTTGATATGCTTTCAGGGATGCAATACTTTCCCTTTATCTGCCTTTTTTGTGTGTGTGTGTTTCTCCCATCCCTGCTGCCTCCCCACCAACAGACAAAGAGGGGGGGGGGGAGAGAAAGAAGAGAGACAGGGGGAGAGAGACAGACATGCAAATGAATGTTCTGCGACGCGACTGTCTTCAAAAGATCCGCTGACATCCCAGGCAAGCCCACAGCATAATGATAAATATTATCATGGATCATCCTAATCAGCAATTACTGAGAGACTGAGCTGGTAATAATAATAATAATAATAATAATAATAATAATAATAATAATGAAGATCATTATTTATATAGCACGTAATCCCAACAATTTGCTCTAGATGCTTTACAGAAAGTCTTGTTCTCTCCATCTCTCTATCTATCTATCTATCTATCTATCTATCTATCTATCTACCTATCTATCTATCTATAGACCTATCTATAGACTATATATCTATCCATCTACCTATCTGTCTATTCTGTCTGTCTGTCTGTATATCTCAAACACAATCTACTGGATACACTCTTATGCTAGGCATACATTGTATAGGCCCATTGCGGATATCGGCCATTTTAGCTGTCAAGACCGACGCCTCACCATGGCGATGGTAGCATTGACTTTGATTCGTTAGCTGATTTGCACTGCGAGCACTTCAGGAGTCGCGAACCAATCGGCGGCGGGCTAAGAAAGAGTTCACAACAGTAAACAATGACACGTGTGTTCACGCACATGGGAGACGTTCTGTCAATTCTTTCACTTCCTCTCCCTTGTTTACATGGATGGCAGGGAATCTGACCAGCTTGGATCCATCCTTTCCACCCCTGTCATAACAGTCAACTGCAATGCAATCAGCAGGCATTTTAATCGCTTAGACATATCTCGAAGTTACACTCGTCAACTGATCCACCCGCCATTTTAGGTGTCGGAAGTACAAAACAAAAACACTCTGTGACGTCATTCGCAATGAGCTAGCTGCCCACCCCCCAGTACACGCTTCAGCATAACGATGCGGGATACGACAATTGGCAAATTAAACAGAGACTATTCGCTCTGGTCCCAAAAGCGTTATACCGATGATTGTCATTGTAATGTGCTAACCGGAACGTCGATTAGGCCTTGAGACCTGACACTGAATTGGACACAAAGCAAGAATGCCATTCATGATGGACTGTATTACCGCCATCGAGCAGGGCAGTTTAGAGCCTGAACAAAGCACGTCGATGCGATAGCGCTCATGTTGTACTAGGAAAAAGGCTAGATATGGAGTACAATAGAGCGATAGGACAGAAGGTCACTACCGGAAGCGTCCACTAACCACCCGTCTGAGTAGGGTGATGTTCTCTGGGACTTTAGTGGGAGATTGGGTGAGAGGGTGGACGGAGTGGGTGCCGGGGGGGCAGGGCTTCAGGAGGCATTTAGAGCAGAGGCTGGTCTGGCCAAATAGCAGGAGAAAACCAATAGTGTATCGTCTGACGCGTTCAATAGTTTAGCGCTGTGGGCCGGGTGTCATGTCACATTTGATTGATCAAGAATTAATTCTTTCACTTGTTGCGTAGAGTTTGGTCAAATCACAGAAGGATGCCGTCTGGTGAAGGGGCGGTGAGACAGAAGAAGAAGAAGAAGAAACAGAACAAATTCTGAAAGAACAAAAAAAAACAAAAAAACACGTCCACTCACACAACTAATCTGACGCAATTCAGCCTTCACTGGCAATAGACCAAGCTAAAAAATCACACAATAGACCGAACAGAATAAACGCTACATCAAGAACACAAAGAACATAGAGCTTTTAGTTGTTTTGGTCCCTGTGTGTGTAATTCTTTACCACAAGAGGTTCGAAATTCTGCCTCTCTAAACATATTTAAAAACAGGTTAAAAACATTTCTTTTTAAAAACTGAATTTTATAGCTTGCTATGGATGTATAAAACTAGTTTGTCTGTGTGTGTGTAAGTTTATTTGAATGTGCTTTTATGATTTTTTACTGTGTACAGCGCCTAGAGCTTTTAATGTTTTAGTCCTGGCGCTATATAAATGTATATATTATTATTATTATTATTACACGTTATTATCAAATTCCTACATTGTTATGCCCCGGACAAAGACCGCATGTCTCAATCTGGGAGCAAATTCACATTTAAAAATCGCTTTAATTTTAATTTTGTCATAGAATAAAATATGCTCTACGTCTCTATCCGGGTTACACTTTTCTACGACTAATGGTTTCTTGTGGACAAAACTAAATGGAAATTGAATAATGGGTAAAGAAAAGCGGAATGTAAAATATTTTCTGTGCCTCTCGTGAAATTCTGTGTTTTTGCTCATACATTGTTTTTGCATAGACCGACGGTATTAACATCTTTCTCGCCCACGACCATCTAATGAAACATTCTTTCAAACCACCGCCCACACTTTACAGCCATGTGTAATCCACACAGTTGTCACAGCCTTTTGTCTAACCTCAATGACACGACATTTGGCTCACCCACGCACACAATGTAACTGTCATAATTAGCATTCAGGTACTCGACACAAGTATCAGGATAACCGATAAGAGATCTGCGTCGAACAGAATACTTCGTTAGAATAGTTTTAAAATCATTCGACACACGGATCTGTGAAGGGATTTTCTATACCAGACGAAACGGCACTTTTAAAAATGTGCTGCCGCTTGACAAAATGAGGCACTTCATACATTTTTGGTGGTATGGAGATATCCGTATCACCAAGTAGATTATTCAAAGTCCTTTCATTTTGGTAAAAACAATTTCGCCGGAATTTAATTAGCAGAGAAGATACGGGCACTCCAAGACAGGAAGTGGCACAACCATAGTTTTGAGAAAAACGCTTTTAAAGTTTCAGCTAAGTCAAAATTATTGATGATGGCTCAATTCAAAGACAGTTTTGAGGCATTTAACCTTCTCACACAGAATTATCATTTGGAAAAAGGAATAGTAAAGAGGTTAACCTTTTCAAAAACACTGAAATCGCAAAATCGATAAAATTGACCCTATGATGCCTTTTAACGATTTTCTCGAATCAGGCAGTGCCGAAATGTGCCTCATTTTGTCGGGCGGCTAAATGCTTGGGGGGGGGGGGGGGGGGGGACGGGTGGGCGCTCACCCAAAAAAATATCGTAATTAGATAATAGTAATACTAAAGTCTCAGGTTTGTCCAAAAATGGATGGGTCCAAGATGTTTGTCGCCAAGAATTGAAGCAGCGCATGTTTCACAGTTTTTAGTCATCCGGTTCTGATCATCAAACAAACCTTGAGCACCTTCACCAACGCCGCCGTCCTAGAAAAACTCATTTCGGATCATAAAACCATCGTACTCGATATTGATTTCGCAAAGCCAAATATCATCAAAAAAGTTGTGTCGTCCAGAGATATAAAAGGTATCGACATCAATGCCTTCAAGACGGAAATGGCCAATGCTCTCGAGAACTTTGAAGGCGACATCACATCTTATAATAACATCCAGCAAGATCTACTACAGCGACATGCACCTATCAAGACCAGGTCAATCTCCAACAGACCGTTCGCTCCATGGTACACCCTAGATGTCAAAGCAGCCAAAGCAGAATGTCGCAAAGCAGAAAGGAAATGGTTAAAGACAGGTCTTACAGTCCACAAGGACATTTTCAAACACCAGAAGAACAAATGGAAATGTGTTATTAAACTTGCAAAAAAAGACTCCTATGTCACTAAACTTCAAAATTCTACATCTTGTAAGGAACTTTTTAGTATTTGTGATGAACTCACAGGGAAAAGAAAGGAAACACCTCTACCCACAATTTACGAGAACAATTTGTTGCCCAATGTTTTTGCTGATTATTTTGATAAAAAAGTTACAACTATCCGAGAAAATCTTGACAGTTTTGATGCCATTGATCATTTTGATGAGTTTCAGGGAAATCCTATAGACACTTTTGGTGTTGTGTCGAATGAATCTGTAAAATCTATCATCATGGCATCGCCATCAAAATGTTGTGACCTCGATCCTATTCCTACATTTTTGGTTAGATCTTGTACTGATGAACTGGTTCCAACTATTACAAAAATAATAAACAACTCTATTTTAAGTGGGTCTGTCCCTGATTATTTTAAAACAGCCTGGGTAACACCACTTTTGAAAAAAACGACTCTTGATCAAAACATGTTGAAAAATTATAGACCCGTCTCAAACCTTCCTTTTCTTTCAAAAATCCTTGAAAAGGTGATATTACAACAACTAATGTGTCATTTGAGAAATAATGACCTGTTGGAACCATTTCAATCTGCTTACAGAAGTAACCACAGTACTGAAACTGCACTATTAAGAATCATGAATGACATATTAGTAAAGGCAGATTCTGGAAATATTACTCTGCTAAATTTGTTGGATCTATCAGCAGCGTTCGACACCATCGATCACGAAATCCTGCTCAGAAGGCTAGAAACATCGTTTGGAATCAGAGGGGTCGCCCTTGAATGGGTCGAATCTTACCTGTCAAATCGCCACCAATTTGTTGTAACCAACAAAATAAGATCTTTTTCTTATGCGCTTCAGTATGGCGTACCACAAGGCTCAGTGCTTGGTCCTATTTTGTTTACTATCTATACTATTCCACTTGTACATGAAATAAAGAAATTTACTTTACAATATCATTTCTATGCTGATGATACCCAGCTCTACAGTTCTGCCTTGCCATGCGATGTTGACAGCCTTCTGCAGCAGGCTGGAAACTGTATAACAGAAATTAAAAGCTGGATGAACCAAAACAAACTGGCACTAAATGAGGATAAAACTGAGGTTATTTTATTAGGCCGTGAGCGGGTCCTGCAAGAAGTGGACAGAACTGAGATGATAATTGGCACTAATTCAATAGAAATTTCAAAAAAAGTAAAAAACCTAGGGGTTTACATTGATTCAAATCTTTCTATGTCATCTCAGGTTAGTCACCTCATTCGTATTCTATACATGGAAATCTGGAAAATTGGTAAAATCAGACATCTTATTTCAACTGAAACTGCGGCTGTTTTAGTAAATTCTTTTGTACTTTCAAAGCTTGACTATTGCAACTCCCTTTTGGCTGGAATTTCACAAAAAAATATTAGAAAACTCCAAATTGCTCAAAACAATGCAGCGAGACTTGTTTTGAAGAAAAAGAAAAGAGATTCAGCACTGCCACTTCTGCAGAGTTTGCACTGGCTGCCAGTCGAGAAAAGAATAATGTACAAATTGTCATCCATTTGTCACAAATGTGTCAATAATACTGCTCCATCGTACCTAGTTGATTTAACTGATTACTATGTTCCATCTCGTCAACTAAGATCATCATCTGACACTACAAAATTGAAAGTACCTAAAATGAATCTGTCCACTGTAGGAGAAAAGTCCTTTTCATTTCTTGGCCCTACCATCTGGAACACTCTTCCAAAGACAACCAGGGAAATTAATGACATTGGTTCTTTCAAACGCCATCTGAAGACCCATTTCTTTCAGACAAACTAGGCTAGGTGTTTTTCGGCAGCAACAATAGTAAATATTTTTGAATTTCTTTTGTGTATGCGTGTGTGTGTGTGTGTGTGTAAGAGTTTGTTAAAGCGCCCAAAGCTTGTCATCGACGGGGTTGGGCGATATATAAATGCAATATATTATTATTATTATTATTATTAAGTTGCGAGTGCTTACATGTTCACACTCTAGCTTTACTATAATGCGAAACAAAGTCATGAGCAGTCAGTGGCTAGGCAACTTCAAAATCTAACACATTCGTCAGAAAAGTAAGCCCTAGTTACAAAGACTGTCATAGGGTGGTGCAAATGACTGAAGGTGGGAAGCAAGAAATATAAATACTTCCACTTGTGTCGCACAGGTGAATGATCTTAATGGTGTTTTTGGATGGAGTTGTATTTTATCCATGGAACCACCCGCGTATTGGAAACAATGTGGAATATTCTAATGATAATTAACAAAAGTATGAGATATTCATTCGAATAAAACAACAATAATATGCTATCGATCCAACACTTGTAATAATTTCTCATTAATCCGGGTTTTCTCCCGCATGGATTTACTTTTTCCGCGGCACCGTGACATTCGTTGTCAAAAGAATAATGCTTGTACCCAGCGCCAGATGTCATTTTCCCAAGCCCATTAGGCTGGAGACACACTGAGACAAGTATATTTTATCTCCAGTTTTAGTGTGAGATGTGATCTATGGCGTTAACAAGGCCTTGCGCAGTCGCACGACTGAAACAAATCTGTCTCACTAGTTCGGGGCGTGTCAAGACTGTCTTGAAGCAGCTGACGGAAAGAAAGACCTCTCGCACTGATTCAACACAGATACAACCCAGACTTGACTCTATGTGATACCAGCCTAATAAAGACTCACAGACCCGGGGTTTCTCGCCCTTACTCCCCGTGGCAATGTGACATTCACAGTATTCAAAAGAAAAGCGACTGTGTCGAGGGCTCGTTGTCATTTTTCCGAGCGCATGAAAAATGTCACTGTCTGAATACAGCCAGTAGTAAAAACTGCTTAATTAGAAAAAGTCAATTCTGAAAGCGGCCCACTGGGAAGCCCTTCTGAGGACTAAGAAGTAAAGGAAGGCCAAGACATGGGCAAGAACAAGACAAACCCATTAGGGAGCCCTTTTGAGGGCTTAGAAAGCCGAGAGAACAACAGCAAACAAAAACAACAAAAACAAGAATGTAAACACAAGAAAAAGAGGTGCAGATACCGAGGGCAGAGATCCTGTGGAAATAAAGACCTCAACTCATACTCAGTTCAGTTGTGAATGTTCCCGGCACAGCCCTTAGGTCCAAAGTCACCACCACCAACAAAAACTATTCCTGGACATTCACTATTCTAATGGTCGCACGCTCACAGTCACGGAGGAGGGAGGGGAAGGAGAGAGAGAGATGAAGCCAAGCTTATGAAAAGCTTACATCGGAAGAGCAGAGGAATCACCAAAATGGAGCGTGAGTACCTTGATTTGAAACTACACATGTGCATGTCCGTGCAGCAGGGTGTGGTAACCTACAGTCATGACCGGAGAGCTTTCCCAGGTCAATGTTATCGTGCCAGGACGCCCAAAACGTTTGTGTAACATCGACAAGCCCTGCAGCCAGATACCACATACAGATCGAATCTTCACCAACTCTTTGATGTCACGACCTGATAACGGTACACGGTAACGAAACATTCTTTCAAACCACCGCCCACACTTACAGCCAAACGTAATCCACACAGTTGTCACAGCCTTTTGTCTAGCCTCATTGTCACTGTCATAATTAGCATTCAGGTATTCCACATAAGTATCAGAATAACCGATAAGAGACCTGTGTCGAGCAGAATCTTCGTTAGAATAGTTTTAAAATCAGTCGACCCACGGATCTGTGAAGGGATTTTATATACCAGAGAAAACGGCGTTTTCAAAAATGTTTTGGGGGGCTCGCCCCAAAAAACTGTAATTAGATAATACTAAAGACTCAGTTTTGTCCAAAATGGATGGGCCCACGAAGTTTGTCGTCAAGAATTGAAGTGGTATATAAAGTTTTACAGTTGTTAGTCATACGGTTCTGAAGTTTTAATTGCTTCCATGTTCACCCTCTAGATTTATTATAATACGAAATATAAAATCAACACCATTTTACACTCGGGCTGTGATAGACCCCTGACACTCCCTCTTTTCATCTGTTGTTAGGGGAGCGTACACTAATCACAAAGCCAATAGAGAAACTACAGAGTTGTGTTCACTGTTTAGCAATGGCTTATAATGTAAAATACTGCACCCCCCCCCCTCCCCCCTAACAACAGATTCTTTATCACAATAACTATCCCCCAACCGAATGTAATATGGGTTAAAGGGGACATTAATGAAGTACGCACGCTCCAATTTGGCTTTTTTTTTTTTTAATCTCCTTTCGGTACTTCCCCGTGCCATGACAGTATACTCTGCTCTCTTCTGGAAAAGTGCCAGCTGTGTGCCAACGCAGACCACAGATCAACAGAATCCCTGTTGTTTACGGGCATTGTCGAATTCTACCAAGTTGCCATAAAAGACTGTATGAGACAATCTAAGTCTAACTCACTCTTTAACATCATTCGATAGAATGAAATTTTGCTGTATCTTTCTACATGAGTTATTTTGTAAGTGGAGCTGGGGGAAGACCAAGTCCCTGAGAAGACTCCTCCAAAGGGGGAATATTTTTCTGAGGAAATTTGCTGGTAATGTTGTGTGAGCAATGAGCGTGTGAGCGATATGTGTTAGAGACGTGTGCCTTTCATATTGTATTTACTATTGTACTGTTACTGATGCTGTGACAACAAATTTCCTGACAACAGGATAGTAAAACTATATCTTATCTTATCGTATATTTGTTGCTTATAAAATGAAACATTAGCCGTTTTTCTGCATTCAGTTAAAATATTTTGCTTCAAATCGTCTTAGAAATATATGTCATCTTGACCTATTAAGGACGTATAAAAATTCACCTTAAAATTTCACCAGATCGACTCACATTTTGTTGACCAATAGATCTAGTTTTTTTTTTTGGGGTGTCATAAATTGGAAACTGATCACGAAAGGCGCGTCTAGAAATGGTTTTTCGCGTTTCAAGAGAATTTTTTTTTTTTTAGCGTGAACTCTCCTTACCGCGACAGAACATAGTACAGGTCCTGACGTAAGCAAGGTAGGTTATTCAACTATATCACATATCAAATGCCAAGTCCACTAGACTGTGCCAATCGATTTACGAGAAGTCTGCTCAGATTGTGACAATGGCATTAGTTAACTTCACCCAGCGAACACAAGGCTCCTGCACAGACAGCGATAAAATATCGTATGTCCAAATCTGCACACTCGAGCTGAGAATAGATTATGACTGTTTTGTTTTGGTTATAGTGTGAGATATGGACTATGGCGTTGAACCAGACCTCGCGCACTGGAGAAACAAACAAGTCTCACTAGTTCAGGCGCGTCAAAACTGTCTTCTGTCACTGGCGGACGGGGAGACCTCGCGCACTGAGACGAAACAGACGCACCACAAACCTGACACAGTAGGCCATCGGTAGTTGTACACTGGTCTCGATTTGAACACAATTTTCTGATCAGCCGATCAGTTTCAGCAAAGTTATAGTTTATTGTGAGAAATTGGTGCGCTGACATGGCACAAAGAGTCACATAATACTCACAACTACAACTTTCCTATGTGTTTTGCAAAGAAGACTGCATACTCACTGCACTGACCTGTACACACAAGTATGCGGTATGTTTGGGAGGCATGATACAAAATGAACCCCTCCAAATACTCACAACACACACTGAAATGGTTTGTTGTTGTTGTTGCTGTTGTTGTTGTTTTCACTGGGCGAAATTTCAGTTATAATATCTGCCTTTCAAACTACAAAAAAAGTGAAATAAATCCAAATAATCAGTTCATCCTTCTTTTGCCCTTTCCAAGTGCAACATAATGATGAATTCTGTACCTGGATTGTCAGTTTCAAATTTTATCACAACCTGAAATCCACCCCTCCATCCATCCATCCATTCACCCAACCCACCAACTATCCATTCATCCACACACCCACCCATCCATTCACCCACCCACCCATCCAACTATCCATTCATCCATCCATCCACAAACCCACCCACCCATCCGTCCATCCATCCACACACTCACCCATCCATCCATTCATGGACTGACCCACCCACCCACTCATTCATCCATCATCCACACACTCACCCATCCATGGACTGACCCACCCACACACTCATTCATCCATCCATCCACACACTCACCCATCCATCCATCCACCCACCCATCCCACCATCCATCCATCCATTCATCCACTGACCCACCCACCCATCCATCCATCCATCCACCCACCCACTCATCCATCCATCCATCCATCCATCCACCCATCTCTCAGGATGATATAGGTTGAATTCAAAAACTTTTTCTTTTCATTTTCATTGCAGGAAATGTCCAGATTTGGAGTACACTGGAACACAACGTTCACTTTCACTTTACTTAGTCCAAGGTCGTCCTTTGCCCGAGGGACGGGGAGGGTTGAAGAGACAGATAGGACAGGGGTGGGGGTGGGGGGATAGGTAATAGCATAGATTTACCTGGTAGAATACAAAAATCAATATTTTGTTCATGTCTACACTGAAATCATGTCATGTTCAATTAGCTAGTAAATCTGTTGTTAAGTCTCCAAAGTATACAGGGTAAAATATATCCATTCCTTCCCTGGCTTCGCCTTTCACATTCTCTTTTGTGTGTGTGTGTGTGTGCGTTTATTTTCTTTTCCCTGTACTAATTAGGCTTCATACTTACATCATTGATTTTAATTTCTTTTGTGTTTTACCATCCATCCATCCATCCATTCATTCATCCATTAATCACTCGGTCCATCTACCCACTCATCCATCCATCCATCTATCCAACCATCCATCCATCCACCCACTCATCCATCTATCCATCTATCCAACCACCCATCCATCCACCCACCCATCCATCTATCCATCCATCCATCCACCCACCCACCCATCTATCTATCCATCCATCCATCCACCCACCCATCCATCTATCCAACCACCCATCCACCCATCCATCTATCCACCCACCCACCCACCCCTCCATCCATCCGTCCACCCACCCATCCATCTATCCAACCACCCATCCATCCATCCATCCATCCACCCATCCATTCAGCTATCCAGTTCTGTTTACTGTTCAACCACAGTTTTCTACGTAAAATCCCAAACTCCTCTAACAACAGCTATCACTATAATCGAAGCCAACAGTTTTCTTTGATTTTCAAAATAAAAAAACCCACCAAAACATGACTTAGGCAATTGTAGAATGACCGTGACGCTTAACTTTAAAGGCCAGTTGCAATGTTCATCATCTCTAGGTTCTGTGGTTGTCTCCTGGCGTAAGTTTTGCAAAATGGCTCTTGGACATTACAAGTACCAATGGTCAAGTGGGTCCATTTCACTTGTACACATGTCCAACATCATAAAAAGCAGAGAGGCATCCGTCCATCCATCCACCCACCCACCCACCCACCCAACCATCCATCCATCCATCCATCCACCCACCCACCCATCGATCCATCCATCCATCCATCCATCCATCAGATCTATCTATCTATCTATCTATCTATCTATCTATCTATCTATCTATCTATCTATCTATCTATCTATCTATCTATCTATCTAGGAGACCTCTTACAACAACAAGGTCGATAATTAGAGTCACGAGCCAGAGCTATTGTTTATGTAGATGACATTTCGTGAGCAGCTGAGCTCGGCAAGACTGCGTGCTGCCTTACTCACGAACTAGAGAGAATTTCATGTCCTTGGGGCGACAATAGTCGAAGTGATAAAGTTCACAAAACTACATAAAAAAAACAATTTTTAAAAAAAGGCCGGGTACGTGTGTAGATTACACTATTATGAAAACACGTGCACGCAAATGCTCCTCCGCCCTTACCCCGCCCCCCCTTTTTTTCAAAAGAGACAGACGGACAGATAGACAGACAGACAGAGAGAGAAGAGTGCATGTGAGAGGGAGAGTAAATGTTTATTTCAGAGACAGGCACGGAGAGAGAGAGAGAGAGAGAGAGAAAGAGAAAGGGTGTGAGAAAGAGAGGGCGATTGTATGTGAGAGAGGGCCAGAAAGGGGTGTGCATTTAAGAGGGTGCGGCAGAGACACAGAGAGAGACAGTGAGAAAGATAAAAGAGAGAGAGAGAGACAGACAGACAGACAGACAGAGACAGAAAGAGAGAGATAGAAAGACAGAGAGAAACGGGGAAAGAGAGAGAGGGAGAAATAGAGAGAGGGAGAAATAGAGAGAGAGAGAGAAAGAAAGAGAGAGAGCGAGAGAGAAATAGAAAGAGAGAGAGAGAAAGAGAGAGAGCGAGAGAGAAATAGAGAGAGAGAGAGAGAGAGAGAGAGAGAGAGAGAGAGAGAGAGAGAGAGAGAGAGAGAGAGAGAGAGAGAGAGAGAGAGAGAGAGCACCTATCTTCTTAATTAAGTTCACCATTTATCACCAGTAATGTAACGTGTCAGAAACCATGACACCCACGCCGTCAAATGAATGGCAAAGAATTGTGTGTATGTGTGTATATGTGTGTGGGTAGGTGGGTGAGTCGGTGTGTATGTATGTGTGTGGCCCGGGATCCATGACGGATTTTCTCTGATAACCGAAGTTCCCATGTTGTGTAGGATAGTACAACCAGCTCAGTTTCACATATGCAAGTCCACCATCATAAAGAGCAGAGAGGCCCAGAACGATCCATCCATCCATCCATCCATCCACCCATGCATCCATTCATCTATCTACCCATCCATCTGTCTGTCCGTCCATCCATCCAGAGGCAAATATCCATCAGCCCCCCCCCTCCAATCCACTTATCTATCTATCTATCTGTCAATCCGTCCGCCCGTCCATCTGTCTGTCTGTCTGTCTGTCTGTCTGTCTGTCTGTCTGTCTGTCTGTCTGTCTGTCTGTCTGTCTGTCTGTCTGTCTGTCTGTCTGTCTGTCTGACTGTCTGTCTGTACGTCATTATCAGTCCACCTATACGTCGAAAGTCGACTTTCTCCACGATATATGAACAGAATACTGTACTTTGTCCATACTGCGGACTCTTCAATCTCTTGTTGACATTTAATTCAAGCTACAGTTGTTACCTTACGTGGTTTTTGTCGTTTGTTTGTTGTTTTCCTATAAGTAAATGAAGAAATTTATTTTGACACAGACAAATCAGCTCATGGTACAGTAACACAAATTGATATTTTTGCGTAAATCGAGCTACACAGTTTTCTTGTTCTCACCATCTATTGGCATGACGTTTGGAGTTGACGAAGTCTTTCAACTTTCACCGTAAAAGTTACGGAAACCTTAAACTGTTCTGAGCTTAAGGCCCGGCGCGCACTATCCCGTTTTGCCTGCTCCATGGCGCGCAAACGCAGATTTTTGCTTGCTTGGCAAAGAGTTTTCAGTGCTTCACACCACGCGAAAGATTGCTTGCATTGAACGGATGGTTAATTTTTACATAGTGCGCGCCGGGCCTAAGACTGACAGAGCACCCAGTACAGACAGAGGCGGATCTACTAGGGACCTTATGCAGCTCAAGCGTCAGGGCTCCAACTCCCGGGGGGGGGGGGGACCGTGAGGAAACTTTTTTAAATGAGTGTACGTTGGATGTTACCTTATTGTTGCTGGTTGCGACGCGGTCCCGTAACAGTTCAAGCTTCAGGGTACCAAAAATGTCAATCCGCCATTGAGTACAAACAAAGAGTATGTATGTACAGAGAGATCTCACTTTCGCCAAATCGCGAAACTAGGTCGCTGAGGTAGACAAGACATTGAAGGATTGAAAGAGACCTTCTTCACCAAAGATAGTGTGCATATCTGTTTACTGTGGGTTGTTCGTATTTTTGGGCTGATTGAAACTATTTAGAGCCGTTTGTAAGCTCTTACGCCCCGTGGAAATGCACAGACGAGTATTGTTTACCGCAGCGACCTACTTTCCGCTCCATGCTAACAGTGGTTTCGCGGAGTCTCCCGTGTCTCGCAGTACAAATCGACCAATACTGAAACCTCTCTATGCATACATACTCTCTGGTACAAGTCTGTTTTGCGCCTAATCTCAATGCGTAAGGTTTTTCTATCCGCCAGCTGACTGGTGTCGTTTTTTTTTTTTTTCGCACCAGGACTAATGTCTAGTAAGACCGACTTTTTTTCAGACTAGGAGAAAATATGAGGTGAATGAAAGTTGCAGTGCCTACTTAGTGCTCAGAAAAACGAAGCGGGAGCGAAAGAAAGAAGAAAGATAAATCATCAAGATGGGGTTCGAACCCTCGACCTCTGCCACGACACCAACCGTCTTGCCAGAAAGAAGAAAATAAGTCGCTTAACCGTTCGGCCACCCCATCTCTCTAAAGAAAAGAGACGATCGCAGCCGGACTTTGAAGCGGTGTCTCTTGCTGACTTGAGTATTTTCGTTTCAGTCTTGCCAATGCGCACGGCGCTGTTTAACTCTATATTCTACATGCAGCTCCCATAAAAACCGTGGCAAAACAGACATAACTCAGTGTGCTACTAAATAGAAAAGTTGATTTACAATCAGCCACAATATCAAAGGAATGAATCACCCGTTGTGCTGTAAACGCACAATGGCATTTGCCAGTAGATTCTTTGTATGTCCGAAAAAAAAAAAAACATTCATGGGGCCAAAACAAAAAATAACAAAGGCAACAAAAATAACAATTGTCAGCAGGGACAAACAACAGAATGTTCTGGAATTTTTATCAGTTTTCCATTATGTATACAAGCTTTGTCTCATTCTCCCAGGGCAGTCTATCAAGATCACGTCACGTGGTCACAATAATTGCTGAACGCCACGGGCGGCCATTTTTTATTGGTCAAAGGTCGAAACTTTCTTCTCCTGGAGTCGCGTTCAGTTTGAGTTTGAGTTTAGAGACACGACAACGGCCACATTGTGAGTGCTTGGAAAAAGCAAGACGATAGACAGAATAAAACAGAATGATAGGACATTGGAAAAACCCACAGACTAATAAATTAACCAGACTGGAAACACGACCTTCGGGCTGTGTCGTTTTCTACGGAATTTCCCGAGCGACGACTGTATAACCAACATGGCCGCCGCTCGGGAAATTCCGATTCTAGTTCTATCTGCAGTAGAAATTTCTTTTTATTTGTCAAGATTGGTTGTACATGTATTAATTTCTTGGTGCGGAACCAAACTTCCGCGTTCAGTAGGCGAGTCAAAATGGTATATTCTAAATTGTAGCTATGCTGAAGCGTCGGTCGCTACCTTAAACGTAATATGGCGGATGGTTCATGACCTTTCACTGTTTTGTGACGTCACACAATGGCATCATCCAGTCTGGGTATTTTATTAGTCTGTGAAAAACCCTAACAGAGGGGCCCACCAATCACTGGTGTCGCGTTCTGTACACGTTGCTCAAAGTGCGCACTAGTGCAAAGTCGAAGATTGTTTAACCTCGGTGCAAAGGAAGTTCCCCGTCCACTTTTTGCTCCCTAAAAAAGAGGAAAAGGAGAAGGTGTGGGGGCCGCAAGCCCCCTACAAGTGACCATTCGCCGTGTGCTTATATGGAGACACCACTACTAGGCTCTTTTCGTCTTGACAGACGGTCAGCAGCTAAATGTGTATGGAGACACCACTACTAGGCTCTTTTCGTCTTGACAGACGGTCAGCAGCTAAATGTGTATGGAGACACCACTACTAGGCTCTTTTCGTCTTGACAGACGGTCAGCAGCTAAATGTGTATGGAGACACCACTACTAGGCTCTTTTCGTCTTGACAGACGGTCAGCAGCTAAATGTGTATGGAGACACCACTACTAGGCTCTTTTCGTCTTGACAGACGGTCAGCAGCTAAATGTGTATGGAGACACATTGTTTCTAGTATTCTTATGTCGTACAGGGCGTCTCAAACACAAAAACAAAGATAAGTATCTATCCACACTTTGAATATTTATTAATATGTCAGTTAAGATACAGCCAAGATTTAATAATTCAAATTTAAACAGGACGGATGTGTACTTATTTGAGTTGTGGCATGACTGTGTTCAAAGTGATGGCTGTTCTGGGCCAGACACGCCGATGACAACGTAGTTCAATTGAGTTGCAAACAACACCTCGCAGTTCATTTCTATAAACATTTTTTTCAGACGTCCCGTATTTATGTCTGAGGTTACTGAAGACAACGTAGGCCATAGAAAACAACAACAGCAACAACAACAACAACAACGTCGACGACGCCAAACACATCGAGACAACGCCCTAAATTGCCCAGAATTTCTAGACACAACCTGTTTATCCAGCTCTGACATGTAAAAAATTTTGCGAAATTGCCAGCCAAGCGTTTGCCGACATTAATTTTCATTCGATTTTTGCCCTGTGTTTTTTTTGCTGATGTCTCCGGAAGGCAATGTCCGGGGGACGGGGAGGTTTGGTGGTGGTGGGCGAGGGAGAGATCTGCATACGTGTATAATATTGTGTAGGTGACTAGGGAGGGGGGGGAGCTTGAGTGGAGGGGTGGGAGTGGGTGAATATGGGCGTGGATGAGGGGGAGAGCTTTTAAGTGAGTGAGTGATTGTAAGTGAGTGAGGAATGGACGGACGAATGGATGGAGGGAGGAAAGGAGTGGATGAGTGAGTACGTGAATAGGCATGTGAGGGAGGGAGGGAGGGAGGGAGGGACGGTCATGGAGGGAGTGGGTGTGTGAGTAAGTGAACAAGCGTGTGGGTCAGCGAATGTTAGTGAGTGAGTGAGTGAGTGAGTGAGTGAGTGAGTGAGTGAGTGAGTGAGTGAGTGAGTGAGTGAGTGAGTGAATGAGTGCGTGAGTGAGTGAGTGAGTGAGTGAATGAGAGAGTGAGTTAGTGTATCTGACTGATTGACTGAATGAGTGTATGAGTGAGTGAGTAAGCGAGAGAATGAATGGATTAGGGTGTGAATAAAGTTCCTGAATGTATCTACAAACTATGCACAGATATGCATCGCTTCAATATCTCAGCACACACTATATTCTCCCATCAACTTTGTAGAAATCTGCGAGTGAAAATTTGCCAAAGATTCTGCGCGACAAAAAGTTGCTGTCACATTCGCGCGCGCAAACTCAAAACAACTTAAAAACCATCATCCATGCAACACGTGGGTCGTTTCGATTCTTGGAGGGCGGGTCAAAGCAATTACAGCCTTAGATCGTGACTGGAGTATCGTGCAGAACGATGCTCGCCAGCCTCTTTAGACACGACAGTTTCATTGATTGATCTCTCTCTATAGTGTGGTGAGCTTCCCAAGGCTCAGCGTGAGTAGTTCTTACGTGTGGCCATGACATGCAAGGCTAAGCTAAGCCGATAACATGGTAAGTGGAGAGCCGGGGGGGGGGGGAGGGGTGGGAGAGGGAGTCCGATAATATAACAGGGCAAGTGGAGAAGGAAATGAAGTCGGGGGCGGGGATGGGAGACGCCCCGGGGAGAGATTGGGGGGGCGGTGGGGGGGGTTAGCCAAGATGGTGTGGAAGTCGGGAGTAGGGAAGGTTGATGTAGAAAAGATTCTTACAGGTGGTTGAAATTACTTAACAGTGGCGTAGCTCTAAGGTAAGGAAAGGTAGGTTACAGTTGGTGGTCTGGGCACCAATTGGAAAAAAAAGAGGGGGGGAGGGGGGGGGGAGGCGACACTGAGCATTTTCTGTTTCAAGTCGGACGTGCCGCCCACGGAGAGCGGTCAAATAATTTTCTTCAGATAACGACCCCAGTTCTTGTTTGTTCCAACTCCACTTTTTGCACAACTGAGAAATCGGACGTTAGGCGGTTGTGGCTTTAGTGTTATGGTAAGGACTTAGAATCAATCGGAACTGTGAAACAGCTTGATTAGTGCCACAACACATCTTAAACAGGTGTCAAAGTGTTATATCTCTTGCACATTCTAAAAGATCTCCAGTCCAGTTTTTCAGAAAATGGAGATAGAACAAAACCAGAACTAAGGTCGCCAGATGTGAGGACGATGCAGTTATAATTTTCATGTACTGCCATAATTTGTTACTTAAATAAAAGATTAATGAACTTGAATTGTATTTTTTGACCTCATATTACGGTAAAGTTATTTCAAAGATGGGCGTCAGCTGTTTGGACAGGAGGTCAATTTCAGTGCTTGCCATCGACGCTATTTTCCGTAGATACGCCAGTGGAAATTATAATTATGTAAAGATCGGCGTCATTTTCAACAGAGAGGCGGATGACAAAGTACTGGGGAATACAAAAGACAAAGTTCTTCCTCTTTGGTTTGCTTTTCAGAATAAAACATCGCCGGTAACTTCAAACACCTTGTTTGATCAGCATAATGATAATTATAAAATCAGTATAAATCTCAATCTTTCTTTTTTACTTTTTTTTTTTTATTTTTAATATACGAAATTTCACAAGAGACATTTTATGTACTCAACTGAACAGAAATAAAACCCTCGTTAGCAATGGTAAACCGCTCGCTCTCTGGGCAACTGAATGTGTCGATTTGATGCATATATCCGAAGAAAGCACTACGCCTGTGGATCCATGAAAGAATTATTTTCCTAGGTGGACCCACAGCGCGTCTTGTTCTCTCTGAAAGAAGCTAAGATCTACAACTTGATTGAAAAACGTCTACACATATTTACACATTTCTTTCCATTTTTTTAGAATTTCACGAAAGTCATAAACTTTAATCGTTACTATTTGATTCTATTTGTGAACTCTAAATTGACCACACCCTGAATACAAAGCATAAAGTACCCAAAAAAGACAGTGAAAGGCGCAAAGTGGCGGATGTAGTGCCGACGCGCCGTCAAACCCAAACTCAAAGTGCGCCCAGAGAGAAGTAGCGCCACGGTTCTCCTGTGTTTACCTCTTTATTTTATGCGCTTTTTCTGCCATTGACATTTACAGCTCACTTTTTCTTGTTTTTATGTTTCTTGTCCTTGTTTCTGTGTGTTTTGGTGGCAGGGATGAGTTTTTTTTAGAATTTTGCCCGGACAGCGGCTTTGTTCGGTCTGCTCTTCTCGACTTTCAACTACCAAGGTGTCTTTTAACGTGCACAATGTGCCCAAAGGCCCTCCGAGTTTTTCGTCCTTATCCGAGAAGACTAGGCGCTCGATCCTACCTACCATAGGATCAGTGACAGGAATTTTTCCCCACCCCCCAAAATATTCTAACATGCCTGCACCGATCGGGGCTCGAACCCGGAACCTTCGGCATGAGAGGCGAGCACCTAGTACCTTGCCTCTAAACCACAGCGTCCCCTGATTTTAATGTGAAATGTAGACTATAGAGTTGAAAAGGACGTCGCGCATCGGCGAGACCACAGCAATTTCGTCTGTCTGTCACAAAGCATGGATGTTCTAACCCGTGAGCATTGTCGGACAGCTGATCAGGCGACAGATACAGGATAGAGAAGTAATTGGCTGGCACGGTAAATGGTCAGAGTAACACTAGATAAGGACTGAGGTTTCTTCGATCAAAAGAATGGGGTGACAGGGCTGGCTTGATAATGGTTACTGTGACAGAGGCGGTCCGGAAAGGAACAGTGGCGTATCTAAAATATTGCGGGGTTGCCACATGCCTTGGGAGCCACTTGAAAGAGCGCGCCACTGAGCATTTTCTGTTAGGTCACACAAGTAATCCTGGGACTATGATTTTTGTTGTTGTTGTTGTTTGTTGTTTGCTGTAGATAAGAGGAGTTTGAGTTTGGAGAAACATGTAGACCTGTTAAAGTCATTTTGGCAAAGAAAGACCCTACCAGTAGCCGCAGCCATCAACCACCAGCTTATCATGTAATGCCATCTAAAAGATGGGTGTCAGGTGTTTCGACAGGGGCGCAAATTTCAGTTACTGTAATAGGCAGTAATAGGCTTAGGAAAGCGTACAAGGCAGCCAGTACTAATTAGGAAACCCTTAAAAACAAGTGGGGGAGGGGAAAAGGTGGGCGAGGAAATAAAAAGTTAATTACGAATGACTGAACTTCTTTGTGCTTTTTACAACAGAGGAGAACTGACCTTGAGTTTGAGTCTGGATCAATAAGAGTGACAGAAAGAATGGGTTTTGAGAAAAGCAGGCCGACACGATATCAGCTATAATGTGCTAGGAAGAAGCACGACAATAATATACCATAGCAGAATGGAATGGCAAAAGGAATGAAAAACTGCTATCAGGGGATAAACACAAGGAACAAAAGAGTATTGACCTTCAGTCTGAAGCTCAGGGCGAGTCAACACGACTGACAGAGAGAACGACAAGGTGACCTCGGGGTAAACGAGCCGTGGAAAAACAACGGACAGACACAAAATCTTCAAAGAAATGGCATGATAATCACCTTAAACTGTTTAAAGAAAAAAAAACAACAACTGTAATTTTCTAATCACAAACTGATTGAAGTCCGCATTATGATGATCGGATCTTCTCCAAGTCAAAATTACTCTCCATTGTCCCATTCCTACTGCTGATTTAAACAGAGACACAAATTATGAATACCTTTGATAATTCCCGCGGTAGGCCATGTGCCAAAGCAATCCAAAACAATCATACCTTGTACTCTATCCATCATTTTCATTTGAAATGTCAGCCAATACTCATTTTGTTGTTGTTGTTGTTGTTTTTACATGAACGTGCGCTTTCATGTAATTGTTATTATTATTATTTAAAACAACGATAAAATGCCACTGTTACCAATAGCTTCGAAACCTGCTCAAAAGATCTTTTTGAAATTTGGGTACAAAGAAGTGAAAGCTTATGACAACGATCTTACGCCAGCTTTTGCTACATTTAACTTTTTCTTTTTTTGCCACATTTTGTCTTTGCTTGCTGCGACCCCTGGATTTCCAGGGAACGTGGCCTACACGCCACACCTAAGGTACGCCCCTGTCCGAGTCCAATGAAAAGCAACAATGCTGTTCACACACGTAGACCACCTCCCGCTTAACAACCGGTCCACACACAGTCTCTCCACAACAAGAAAAACGCCAATACAGAATTATACAGTCTTACGCCGTAATTATCAAACAGACATCAATGTCTTCCCCCACACAGGCCAAACCTTTGTAGGGTTTTAATTTACTACTCTTTGGATTTGTTCCCTCTCGTCATTTCTCCAGATTCCACTGAACTTTCGACCAGCCACCGAGCTCACGTCGAGCATAAAAAAAACTCGGTTTTTAACGTAGCAATAATGCTGACTGATGTAGAACGTCCTGACATTGTTATGTCAAACTCTTGTTTTCTGGAAGCTTTGGGCGTACGCGGCTTGGGGATTTCAATAAAATAATGGCATGAATGATTATGGTAATCTTATGTTTTTCAGTAAGAGTGGATGATTGATAGATAGAAGGCCGAGATATGATATAGACAGATAAAGAGGCGACCAGGCAGACAGAAAGACAGACTGACAGAAAGAAGATGGATAGACAGACAGACAGACTTGTAGGCAGGCAAACTGACCGACAGATAGATAATCAGACATACAGGCAAACAGGCAGACTAACAGACAGACGGGCAGAAAGGCAAGAAGAAAGGCAGACAGACAGACAGACAGACAAACAGACAGACAGACAGATAGATAGGTAGATAGATAGATAGATAGATAGATAGATAGATAGATAGATAGATAGATAGATAGATAGATAGATAGATAGATAGATAGATAGATAGATAGATAGACAGACAGATAAATAGCCAGATCAGCAAACAAACAGGCGGTTAAACAGACCTACAGACCCTATAGCGTGAGCCAATAGCTTACACAAACATCCAACTTGCGTGTGAAACAGAGCTTAGCCCACAGTCAGACTTCAGTCCTATTGCCACGCCTACTTCATCTAGCTAAGCCTTCCAAACCGTGCACGTGTGATTACCTACTCATTGTTTCAGCTTTAGTCTTGTGTGTGATTTACCCAGACCAGGTCGGTGCTGGACTGTAGTTTAATAGCCACAGATGAACACAATAGATAACACAATAGGTTTCACTACGGTAAAACCTGACGCCTCGTCGGCGCGCGGTGTTTCTCATGTTCTAAGTCTAAGCGCGCACTAGCCGATAATGATCGCACGACGAGTTGGGTGGTGACGCAGTGACATTTAATTTCAGTGATACCTCGCACAACAGCCAACTAGTTTGATCTCATTAAAACCCAATGTCGTGACGTCATCATCCAACTGCTTGGTCCATTGAAACCGGCTAGTGAACGTCTAGGCTTAAGAATGTCGAAAAGAAAACGTCGCTGCCAGTCTAAAGGGGAGCACATTGAGAAAGCAAGTAATTCGGCAGCCGAAAATGAGCAGCCGGGAGCCAACTGCTGGTGAACATAGAGAAAGCGGGCAATTCGGCGCTAGCAGAACGTTTATAAGTAAAACAAATCAATGTACATAGTTGATAAACTATATAACCTATTGTAATAAAAATGGTGCTGTAAAGATTTTCACCTCTCTCTCTCTCTCTCTCACACACACAAACACACTCTCTCTCTTTCTCTCTCATACTCTCTCCCTCTCTTTCTTTCTTGGTCTCTCTCTCTCTCACACACATACAATCTCTCTCTCTCTCCCTCTCTCTCATACTCTCTCTCTCTCTCACACACACACACACACTCTCTCCCTCTTTCTCTCTCATACTCTCTCTTTCTCTCATACTCTCTCTCTCTCTCTTTCTCTCTCCCTCTCTCTCTCCATCCCCCTATGTGTCTGTGCATTTCCGTGCGCGTTTTCATGGACATTTTTTTTTCTTGATTTTACTGCAGGAGCAACTGAATCAATCCTTTTCTGTCTCGGTTTATCTGGATGAGATGTGAACTAGTTAAACGGGACCTGGCACACTGGCGAGACATGAAACAAGTCTGTCTCAATAGTTCGGGGCCGTCAAGTCAAGACTGTCTTGAGCCAGCTAGCGGAAAGCCAGACCTCGCCCACTGAATCACAACAGACACAAAACAGTCCTGACCCCGCGTGTCACCAGCTTGAAACAGAATTTTCCCTTGCCAAACTGACGACAACATGAAAAGATATAATAACATGAATGCTGTTAGGGACACGTAGACAAATTACAAATCCAAATAGAGAAAATACCGAGTTGTGTCCACTGTACGGCAATGGCTTATAATGGAAAATACCACGCCCCCCTAGCAAAAAGCCTAATAACATTGCATGTTTGATCAATTCCAATGTAAATGCTTAACTTTCTGTTGCGTTTCATGACGAAGTGACGAATAAGACCAAATACCGACGTAGCCATGCAAGCTCACTGGTGCTTCACAGTAATAAATAAGAATTTAAAAAAAAAAAACATCAGTAATATTCTGGAGATCTCTCGATTCTTTCTCTCTATTATGAGATCGCGCAAGGGTCTAACATAAGACGAGGAGAAAAGAGCTGACTTACTTGGAATGTGTCCCATGTCTCAAATCCATTCTTACTTATATCCAACAAGCAACCCTACGGAAATACGATACGTAAGATTGACGTCAAGTTTGCACGTAGGAGTGAAATCGTTCCTACGTGGATCCACTGGTTGCAACACTGTGCCCATTTGGGTTTGACGCTGGAATCCGCCCCTAAGATAATCCTACCGACCATAAGAAAATCTTGCACAAACCTACGTCGGATTGACGTAGGAATGCTGGATGTGTATCTAAATAAACATATGAACTATTATACCTCCCACCACTAGACTCAATTTTTGTTTTTTAAAAAGGCAAAATTCCTTCAAAAGGTTGTTAAAAAAAAATTGGAAATTTTGCCCAACGGGGTATTGCATTTGTACGATTTCATACGAGAGGACTAAAAGAAAAAAAGGTGAGGGGGGGTGGGGGCTTGATTACAGGAAAACGCTCCATGCCTATATAATTATGTTACTATACAGGCAGGGACAAATGTAGAAACAGCTGTATGTAGCAAAGCCTTGCATAAGAAATAACACAGAAACGATATAATTGAAGGCAAAGGGAAAGGAAAATTTTTTGACCGCCACATGGCTCACTGCACAATCTGCACGGTCTATTTATCATTGGGCTACAAACATGCAAGATGCAAAATTTCTACACAACATAAAAACATGGCGCGCTTCACTTGATAAAGTGACGCGTTATCTGGCCCAGTTATAAATTAGCTTTGAACTTGCCGGGTTATCACATATAATAATGGAGCTTGGGCCCAACTTTGTTCCCGCAAAGGCTTTTTTACTACGCAACGTAGAGAAATGAAACTTGGCACATGTATGTAAAATTTATTAAGCCTGTACGTGTCGAGCTCATTTTTTCCCGAAACTCTTTACTTTTCCCAGAAATTCAGTTATAATTATCAGTTATCAATTCATGATTGGAGACTTGGAATGCGTCCCAGGCCTGCATAAAGAGAATCCAAGTTTTCATCAACAGATGTTTGAGGAAGCTACTTAAGATCAGATGGACAGACAAGGTCAGCAATGAAATTGTTTGGAAAAGAACAAGACAGAGCCCAGTCAGAGAGGAAATTGGTAGGAGGCGATGGAGATGGATCGGCCACACTCTCAGGAGGCCAGGAAACAGCATCGCGAAGAAAGTATTGGACTGGAATCCCCAGGGCAAGAGATCAAGAGGAAGGCCGCGCGGAACGTGGAGAAGAGCCAGAGAAAATGATGTGCAACGAAGCGGAAAGACTTGGAATAATGTAAAGAGGCTGGCCCATGATAGAGAGGGATGGAAAGTGTTTGTTGGTGGCCTATACCCTGATCCAGGGTGAGAAAGGCAATGATGATGATGAATTCATGATTGCGAATACGACGTGATAATGCACTTCCGTCAATTTCGTCATTTCCGCCTCTTACCGGAAATGTAAACTCTCGAACTAGAGTTCACTTGAGATCCAACCACGCCAAGAAAATTTTGATACCAAGTATAATGTTATACAGATGAGGTGAGTGCCATTCATTCATACCAAGAAAACTGTGTAGAAACATTTATAGTGTGCTTCAAGCTCGGAATGAAATCTTTTTTATTATAGATCTCGGAGTGTCAGTCATGCCTAGAAAACTTTGTCGAAAGGCTAGGCCTTGCCTCTCACGCCTCGAACTGTAGAGCTAATGCTTAAAGAAAGGAAAATGTAATAATAATATAAAAAAAAGAATCACGGGATTTTGAACAAGATCTATTGCCGCTCACACAGCTCGGATTTGCGTGAAATTTTACATGTGCCTGCCCTGCGACCCGCAAAAGGTTCTTTTTTAGATTTGGAGTCTTGAAAAGGTGGTTAAGTATTTTTTGAGTTTGCTTTATACCGCTAATTGTCTACTTTTGATCCTCCATTTTTTACGAACACATGAGCCCATGACGTCATCATTTCCTGAAAAATTCTCCTATCTATCTATTAATAGCCAATTTTTTTGTGGATGACCCAAAGTGTCTCGACATCAATGTCTTTGTGCTGATTCCTTTCGGTCTGGAGTGCTGTGCTTAACCATTCGAAGAATGGGGCAATTACTAGTATTAATAACCCAAGCTGAAAGAAGCTGCAAACGAAAAAACAAAAAAACATGAAGAACAGTTTGTCAATAACAAGTCGTCTCCACCGATCTCGGAACACCAATAGGTTGGTGGCAAAGTGAGTCAGGGCTATTTCGCGTCTGTTTGGATTCAGTGCCCCAAACCAGAGAGTATGTATGTATAGAGAGGTTTCATTATTGGTCGATTTGCAGGGGAGGCTCTGCGAAACCACTGTTAGCATGGAGCGGAAAGTAGGTCGCTGCGGTAAACAAAACCCGTCTGTGGATTTTCCACGAGGCGTAGGACTTTACAAACGGTTTCAAACGGTTTCAATCACCCCAAAAATACGAACAAACCACAGTAAACAGATTATGCTCTTTCAATTTTTCAATGTCTTGTTTACCACAGCGACGTAGTTTCGTGATTTGGTGGAACAACATCCCCTGAACAAGGAATATATAAGATCTGTAAGAAGTTTAAGGCTGTTGTCAAAGAAAACTAAAACTGAGCGCTACTTTAAATCGTTTATTCCATCATCAACTAGGATGTTACAATAATGTCGTCATCTTGATCGTAATCTGTGCACAGTTGAATTATGTCCTGCGTGTCAGGTCAATGTGTTTTAGTTAGGGAAGCATATTGTTTGCACTGTTAATTTTGTTAATTTAGTTAATTTATCAGTGTGTGTGTATATATGTGTGTGTGCGCGCTATGTATCATACTTTCTGCTTCTGTAACTGTATTGTTATGTATTCAATGATCAAAACAAATTTCCTTGTACAAGGACGAATAAAATTTATCTTATCTTATCTTATCTTATCTTATCTTATCTCTCTATATATACATACTCTCTGCCCAAATCTCGCTTTCCACACGCTTTCCCAAGGCAGTTTAGACGGGCCCCCAGAGATCACGTAAAACTATCAATATCAAACCCGTATTTTAATTTTTATGGCAGGTCGTTCTCCTTAAAACAAATAGTTTATTTGTATGAAAATGTTGACAGGCATTATCTGTAACAGGGGTGGCCAAATTATGGCTGGCGAGCCACCTGTGGCTCTCTGACTTTCAATATGTCGCTCGTAAAAATATGTTGGCTGACCTTTTTTTATTTTTTCGAGCATTTGGTATATACGTGTATTTGTGATTACTGAAACGATACAAATCAACCGCCTACATGAGTAAATTGTATAAATACATGTATTTCTTGATATCTAAAAAAAATTTTTGTAACAAATGTGTACGTGACAATGAAAATGTGTGGGTAAATTTTATCCATATCTAGTGGCTCTCAAACATCTAAAGTTGACCGTATGTGGCTCTCACATTAAGCAAGTTTGGCCAACCCTGATATATAATAATATGAAATTATATGACATAATATCAGATATTGGGGACGGGGGTGCTGCCAACTGACAGACTGCAATCTGACCAAAACAAAGCTCTTGATTGGGAGAACTGGATTATTGAACATCTCCAGACGAGGAGAGCCAGCCGAGAAGTGAGCAGGGCAGGTCTAATTGATCCTCACCCAAGTAATACACCTGTATTAGACTAATATTTGTCATCAAGCACTGCGGTATAATTAATGCTAAAGCTTAGAAGGCGCGGCAACCGATTTCGATGTTTCAACTAGTTGGAAAGTGACGTCATGACACTAAGTTTCAAGGTCACCTCGTCCACCAGACGGCTAGTTCAATCTCGCTGAAATCAAATGTCGTGACGTCACCATCCAACTAATTGAATCGCACTAAAACTCAATATTGTGACGTCACCATCCAACTAACTGAATCTCACTAAACTTCAATGTCGTGACGTCACCATCCAACTAATTGAACCTCACTAAAACTCAATATCGTGACGTCACCATCCAACTAATTGCACCTCACTAAAACTTAATGTCGTGACGTCACTATATAATTAGTCGGCTAATCAAAAACCGGCCAGTGCGCGCATGAGCTAATCTGATCCACTCAGCAACGGAGGTATGACATCCTCAAACATCTCTAACATTGTCCGTGCGTTTATCGGGATGGTACACAATGACGCGTCGCTTGGAGTCATTTAGACGCACTCTAGGGACTGATTTACTTCAGTCCACAGACTAATAAATCAACCTGACTGGAAACACAAGCTTCGGGCTGTGTCGTTTTTTACAGAAGTTAATGAGATGCGGCCGTATAACCAACATGGCCGCCGCTAGGGAAATTCCGATTCTAGTTCTATCTGCAGTAGAAATTTCTTTTTATTTATCAAGATTGGTTGTACATGTATTAATAATGCATTAACTTGCCTATCCTTTCATTTTATTGCCTACAGCTGCCTTTTTAAAAATTGTTATAAATGATGACCGTATAGACTTTTAGCGACCGCTGCATTGTAGCTATGCTGAAGCGTCGGTCGCAACCGTAAACCTAATGTGGCGGATGGTTCATGACCTTTCGCTGTTTTGTGACGTCACACAATGGGCTAATCCAGTCTGGGTATTTTATTGGTCTGTGCTTCAGCCAGACTTTCACAAACATGAGCTTTTGCATTTTATACGGCTTCAGAAGGGGCCATCCATAAAGTGCGTCATAAAACATATATTTTAACTGAATGTGTAGACTTCATGCATATCCGAAGAAGGCACTATGCCTGTGGATCCATGAAAGAATTATTTTTTGACTAGATGACCTACCGGGCATTGCCCGGAATAAACAATCATGTGCCCCCCCCCCCCTCTCTCTCCTTTAATAAAAGTAATAAACTACAGTCTTGCTTCAGAACTCATGCGCACCAGAACACTACGCACCAAACTGAACGCTTGATACGGTCACTTTTTATAACATGCACAGTGTATACATTACGAAACAAACATGCAAAAGTACAGATGTTACATAGCAATAAACATTGTTATTTTTTTAAAATACATGCTTGAAGTAAACAACTTTTAATTATAGCCATCATCTTCCTTATCTCAATTGCCACCTTCCTGCCAAATTTCAGGCCTGAAGAGTGTATAGTTTGGTCAGTTAGTCATGCCAAAGGTTGCAAGTTACTGAAATATATAATAGATGTGGACCCACAGCGTGTCCTGTGCTTTCTGAGAGAGGCTAAGATCTAAAACTTCATTTAAAAACTTTTATACCCATTTACAAAACTTTCTCCAGATCTATACAAAACAAGTTTTTAGAATTTTACCAATGTGTTAAAATCAAATGAATGTATTTAGTTCTATGTTGGACTTGACAGCTCTGAATACGAAACATAAATAAAGAGAGTGTACCCAAATAGACGGTGGAGGGCAGGGAAGTGGCCACTATCATGCCGACACGCTGTGTAACCCAAACTCAAACCCACACTCAAAGTATGCTCTCAAAGGGGTTGGGGGGCCAGGGGGGGTGGAGGTGGGAGAGATGGTGCCAGAGTATGAAAAGGCGTAATCAATGAGGTGTGGCGGACGGGAGGGCGGGGGGGGGGGGTGTAGATCATACTCAAGCATTTCGAATCCGGGCCAAGAAATAAACAAGTTTGGTTTTCCCTACTTTATTTTGTTTCTCAACATTCGTACTATTTGCGCGCTCGCGCGTGTGTGTGTGTGTGTGTGAGAGAGAGAGAGAGAGAGAGAGAGAGAGAGAGAGAGAGAGCATCAGTGTAAGTGTGAAGGGGGGCGGGGGGGGGGGGAGAGGGTGAAACCAAGTGCACACAAAGTGTACATTAAAGATACAGAGGGTCGGGGGGCAAAATCGTGGGTACGTACTTTGACGACAACGCCAATGCTGATAGCAATGTTATGTATCGCTGTCTTCCGTCTAGCAAATGGAGTTTGCACGGTACTCACGAGTGCTAGACATGGCATTCGCTATACCGACAAGCCGCTGTGAGTGAGTGCACCCTGTACTTGACAGTCTCGTCCACACAGCACGAGAGCCAATACTGCCCAGCAAATTTCCGTGTAAACCACTGGGGTGAGTGAGTGACTCATTGAGCAGGAAGTAATTACAGCCTTTAGTCTCGCTAGTCAACGCAGAGTCGCCTTTACAATCTGACCAGACAAACGGCGTATCAATGGGCTGGCGGTGCACGATGTTAACTGAGTCACTCTAAATGTTCTCCTAGATGACCACAGCTCTCATAGATCAGTACTAAGGCCATGAGAAGACATTATGAGACGTACAAAATAATGCCGTTATTGAAAATTTCAAAACAATCATTTTGTGTATATGTACTTTACAGGCACTGAGCACCTTTCCGTATGAACCGCTGACAGCGGCTTATAGGAGTGAATCATTAAAAGTTTGTTCCGAGGATTCCTGTTTTCGGGGCGTTTTCTGCGCGTCTTTTCCACTCAATGCTTTCTAAAAAAAAAAAAGACTCCTTCTCTTTTAGTGTAAGACTTAATATTCCCATGTGAGCCTATTTTTGAGATAACTACTTTTTCGGAGATAACATGCAGGCCAAAAACTAATGCATGAAAAAAACAACAACACGCTTCATGGTAACAGGCGCTAGGCTTTCAAAAAATCTGTTTTATTTCGGTGTTAGTGTGACATCTGGTCTATGGAGTCAAACCGGGCCTCTCGCACTGGCAAGCCCTTAAAAAAAATTGCCACACAAGTTAAGGAACGTCAGAACTGTCTTGAGGCAGCTGTTGGAATCAGACACTTCGCGCACCGAGTCATAACAGTCGCAAAGCAATACTACTTGTCTACGTGCGCCATCAGCCCTACTGAATAATTCGATCCATCTAGCTCAAGTTTTGTGGCAACACGGTTGTTTTCCTGCAAACAGATTATACATTGCAATGTCGCTGTCTACCAGAGAGAGGTACATGCCAAATACTCTGAGACCATAACCAGCTATTTCACGTAAAGGAACAAAGGAGAATGTACATGTAACAAAACACGACTTTCATTTATATACCAAATCTCGCCATGCATTTCGTGACATCAATCAAACGGATGAGAGCAACCTCACGATTTTTTCCGCCATTGAGTGCCTTTATCCATCATTTGTCTTTAACAGGATGTCACGTTCCACTCCAAAACGGAACTTCCTTACCCGTTCAGCCAGGGATACAATTCTCAATAAGTTGATACTAATTTATCACTTCCCTTGTACCTATGCTCTCTGCATCTATCCATCCTTCGCTAAATATTTCCCTCCCTTAGCTCTAGAGTGACAATGACTTATTATTTCCCTTGAGTCCATAATACTTATTCCTTTTATGTGAACTTATACTCGTTCTCTCCCTTCTCTTTCGATCCATCTATCCCATCAAAACTGTCAACAACAAAATTAAGGTGTCATAATATTTCGTTTCTGTGTCAAAAGGTCCAATGGCATAAACATCTCACAGCACCACCAACTGTGACTGAAATGTTCAGAATTCCCTACGGAAATCAGCTGTAGCCCCGGACGTTGCATAATTCTCACCGCCTGTTTCCAGTGTGTGTGTGTGTGTGTGGGTGAGGGGGGGAGAGAGAGAGAGAGACAGAGAGAGAGAGAGAGACAGAGAGAGAGAGAGAGAGAGACAGAGAGAGAGAGAGAGAGTCCTGGCTCTTTTTCTGAGTGACTTTAAAGATTTTATTTCAATCCGCATCATAAAATCCTAGGCCTTCACAAAGCAAACCTCTGATCACGCATTACATGTAATATTACCTAAGATTTAGAGAGTCCCCTACACAAGCCGACACCGGCACTCAATACCAGCGGTTCTCAGGGTCCTAAACCACACCCCCCCCCCACCCCACACCCTTAGCAATCCCTGGTTTCCTCGAATCCCCCCTCGTCATCTAATAAGTTACGTCACCATTTTACTCTTACAATGGCAATTATTGAAACAATTCATCACACCTAATTTCTTTTATTAACTGCAATCAAATGAAAAGAGAAATCCTTATTTCAATGGATCATAGAACTTCTATTGCATTATAGAAAGACTAGCTGGGTACCCGTTCGATGAACAGGTTTGTGTAGTTTTTTTTGTTGTTGTTGTTAAAACTTAAGACGCCTGTGAACTAAGAAAGGCATTAATGCTGCATAGATAGCTTATAAGAAGAGATGCAACAACAAAGGACACCACTTCAGACCGAAAAGAATAAGAACAAAAGCCAAGATGCGTAGGGTCATCCCCAAAACTCAGTGATAGGGCAGTACACAGTGTGCAGTGATGCGCACCCAAAATTTTTCAGGACGTGATGATGTCGTGGGCCCATAATGCGCATGCGCAGCTTCAATGAAACCTTAAAACGGCGAACCATGACTCAAAATAGATCTAAATGATGCCGAAACAACGAAAAATGAAACGTAGAAGCCTGAACATTTCATAATTTCTAATATAGCCCATGTTAATTTCGCATTGATAATACGCTGTTGTGCAGTTTGATGCCTGAGTGTGATGCGGTTCCTGAGCCTTAGGTGACCAAAGTTTCGAGTTACCAAAATATATATATAGATATATGCCCAGTGTCCAGAGTACACACTTTCCTAGTTCGGATTTCCTTCTCTGACTGGAATTTCTCCCCAATTCCAAAATATATGCCAAGTGTCCAGAGTACACACTTTCCTAGTTTGGATTTCCTCCTCTGACTGGAATTTCTCCCCAATTCCTGCCCTAGCTAAAATCTCCCTCCGCCCTGGGTTTTGAAATCTCCCCTCTCCCCCTCCCCTCCAACCCCCCCCCCCTCCCCTCCCCCCGCCGGAAGCCAAGTGCCTCGCGTTTGAAAATCACTCCCCTAGAGCTTGCCATCCCGACCCCACTCAAAAATAATGCGCCCGCACCTTTCAGCACACCCTTTGTCGCCACCTACCAGCATCTCGAACCAGCTGCGCACTGTTTTAAGGCCTCAAAAGGAAGACACACCTGGAAAAATGTTAGTCACTAGGCGTATTGCTTACGTATGCACACATAAATTCACTGCTGTATTGTTCTCTTCAAACCGCGCTATTGATTTCGCACTGTTCTGAATTGTAATTTACACAAAAAGGAACGCCCCTGGCAGTATGAAAAACGAAGCTCATCATGACATTCAGCAACACCTTGTATTCTGTATATATATTGTGATTGATTTCGTTTACGACAATGAAGTTGAGATGTACACCGGCATGCGATGCCAGGCCATTATTTTCAGTAAAAGTGGTTTAGAAATTCTGAGTAACGGAAGTTCTGAGACGCATACCTATAAAAAATAAAGATACCATCCCTGCACATGTGGATGTAAGTTACTCACAAGCAAAGAAATGATGATATAATAATAATAATAATAATAAACTTCTTGAAACACCCGCAGTCAGATTGTCGCTTGGTGAAAAGGCTTTTTCTATTGGTGGGCCTAACTTGTGAAACATCAGCGTTGAAACCGGGAAAAGTGAAAATATCTTCACACTTAAGAATAGGCTCAAAAACTGTACGCTTTAGTGCTGTTTTCACTGAAACTGAATGATGCCCCTTTTTGGTCTCACATGTTTGAGGATGAGAATAGATCTCGTATTGGTTAATGTGTATGAGTGGGAGCTGATGAACTAATCTTATGTTACTCCTAATTTTAATTCTAGACCAGCTCCTTAGAGCAAAAATCATATTTTGTGGACTTGAGCGCTATACACGTTAATGATTACATTACATTCCATTCCATTCCATTCCATTCCATTACATTACATTACATTACATTACATTACATTACATAACATAACATAACATAACATAACATAACATAACATTACATAACATCACATAACATTACATAACATAACATTACATTACATTACATTACATAACATAACATGACATAACATACCATAACATACCATAACATTACATAACATTACATTACATTATAATAATAATAATAATAGTTCGTCCATCAGGTATGATGATGACCTTAACAACACCAGAGGAATAAAGAACAAATTGTTGAGAATTTCAACACATGGACAATAAAGAGAACTAAAGGACACAGAGGACAGAATGGAAAGACTGTTCTTTCATGACTTATGGCTTCTCATGTGACTGATAAGACCTATTTTTGCCCTGCAGACCCTTCCGCATAAATGACAAGAGTGCTCCGTTGGTTCAGTACCACTGGGCCTTTTCTTGCGCCGTTCTCTTTTTTTGATAGCCTGCTCGACTCTGTCAGCTTCCCATGCTTTGCTGCCTCTGGTAAGGGCCGCCCTCCAATTTGCACGATCAAATGAGAGCTTTTCCCACTCACTCACATCAATGGCAAAGGCCTTCAGTGATTGCTTGAGAGTGTCTTTGTAACGTCTCTTTGGGGCCCCAACATTCCTCGTTCCATTGGAGAGCTCAGAGAAGAAGATTTGCTTAGGGAGTCTGGAGTCGGGCATTCTGACAACATGTCCTGCCCAACGTAGCTGAATTTTTTTCAGGTGGCAGAAGATGCTCAATTCCTTGGCACGATTGAGGACCTCAGTGTCTGGAATTTTATCCTGCCATTTGATCCTTAGGATCTTTCTAAGGCAGGCCAGATGAAAGTGATTTAGCTTTCTGGCATGCGATTGGTACACTGTCCAGGTTTCAGCCCCATAGAGTAGGGTGGGAAGGACCACAGCATTGTACACTTTCAGCTTAGTGTCTGTGCGAATGCCGGCAACATCCCACACTCTCTTTCGAAGCCTGCCAAATGCAGAGCTGGCTTTGCTGATTCTTGAGAGAATTTCAGTATCAACACGAGCCGCGGAAGACAGTGTACTGCCAAGATAAGTGAAGTTCTCCGACACCTTCAGAAGACTGTCATGGACTTTGATATTTGGGGTCACAGGATACTTGTCGTCTGGAGTAGGCTGATGGAGCACTTCCGTCTTCTCTGTGCTTATTGTGAGGCCAAAGTTGTCACAGGCACTAGAGAACTTATCAACACAGTTTTGCATGCTATCCTCATCGTGTGCCAGAAGTGCACAATCATCAGCAAATAGTAAGTCACAGACTTGAGTACTTTTGGTTTTGGTTTTTGCCTGAAGTCTCCTGAGGTTGAATAGACTGCCATCAGTTCGGTACTTGATGCTTACCCCTTGAGGAGGAGAGCTAAAGGCTTCTTGTAGCATTGCAGAGAACATGATGCTGAACAGCGTTGGGGCTAAGACACAACCCTGTTTTACCCCATTTGTGACAGCAAAGGGCTCTGAAACACTGCCGTTGCTTTTGACTGCAGCTTGCATGCCACCATGAAACTGGCGCACTATTGTGATGAATTCGGGTGGACACCCAAACTTCGCCAAGATTTTCCAGAGGCCTTCACGACACACTGTGTCAAATGCTTTTGTGAGGTCAACAAATGTGATACACAGCGCTTTATTTTGTTCCATGCATTTTTCCTGAATCTGTCTGGCAGCAAAAATCATATCCGCCGTTCCCCTCTCTTTACGAAAGCCACATTGGCTCTCGGGAAGCAAGTCATTTGACGAGAGGTGATCAAGAAGGCGATTCAGAAGAATCTTGCCAATATTTTGCCAGCAATTGAAAGTAGAGAGATTCCCCGATGGTTGTCACAGACTTGGCTGTCCCCTTTGTTTTTGTACAGATGGATGACTGAAGCATCTTTGAAATCCTGTGGCAGCTTCCCTGCTTTCAACATATGATTGAACAACTCGGTCAACCTTTCAATAAGCTTTTCTCCACCGAAGGCATACACCTCAGCAGGAATTGAATCCACGCCTGGTGATTTGTTAAAGGACATCTGATATCTTGGCATTACTATTGATTCATTGCTTAACTGGCATGCGCATGTAACATATGTATACAAGAAAGCCAACCAGCGCATGTATTTCCTCAGAAAGCTCCGCTTTTTAAAAGTTAGCAAAAGCATTCTGAAAATATTTTACACCATGGCTATTCAGAGCGTTTTGATGTATGGAGTTGTCTGTTGGGGAGGAAACATCTTACAAAAAGATAAAAATAAGATCAATAATTTAATTAAAAAAGCATCCAAAATTTGTATCTGTGATCTGCCATATTTTGATGAGCTGTACACTGGTGCTTGTAAAAAAAGCTAATATTATTATAAATGACCCCCAACATCCCCTGAACAAGGAATATATAAGATCTGTAAGAAGTTTAAGGCTGTTGTCAAGAAAACTAAAACTGAGCGCTACTTTAAATCGTTTATTCCATCATCAACTAGGATGTTACAATAATGTCGTCATCTTGATCGTAATCTGTGCACAGTTGAATTATGTCCTGCGTGTCAGGTCAATGTGTTTTAGTTAGGGAAGCATATTGTGTGCACTGTTAATTTTGTTAATTTAGTTAATTTATCAGTGTGTGTGTATATATGTGTGTGTGCGCGCTATGTATCATACTTTCTGCTTCTGTAACTGTATTGTTATGTATTCAATGATCAAAACAAATTTCCTTGTACAAGGACGAATAAAATTTATCTTATCTTATCTTATCTTATCTTATCCTATCTTATTTGCTGTGAATGGCTTGGCAAGAGCTGCATTAATAGGAGTCTGAGGGAGGCGGTCAATGGACTCAGTATTTATATTTGATGGCCGATTTAGCACACCTCCGAAATGTTCTGCCCAACGCTGAATTATGGCATTCAAATTCAACAATGCGTGTTGAACCATCTGACGCAAGAAGTGACGTAGTGCCAGAGCGGGATGGTCCAAACACAGCTCGGAGGCTCTCAAAGAACTTTCTAGTGTTGTTTGTGTCGGCATATTTCTGAGTTTCTCTTACTCGCTCTTCAAGCCAGTCATTTTTCATTTTCCTCAGCTTCTTCTGGAGTACACCCTTACATGCACGCAGTGCATCAGCTTTTGCTGTGGAAGAGGGGTCACTGCAGTGAGCTTGGATGAGACTATTTTTTTCTTTGATGAGCACTTTGATTTCATTATCATTATCATTGAACCAGTCCTGGTGCTTGCGGACAGGAAAACCAACTGTGCTGCTGGCGCAAGAGTGTACAGTCGTATTTAGGTCAGTCCAGCTCTGTTCAATGTTCTCAGGGTCAAAAGTCACGCAATCCAATTTTGAGGAGAGTTCTGATGAGAGCTCGCTCTGTTTCTCAGCTGAGCAGAGTTTTGAAACATTTAGGCGTTTAGGTGGCGCTTTGTTACAAGGACATCCTTTCTGTCAGTCTTCCTCACAATGACATAGTCTATGAGATGCCAATGCTTTGAGCGGGGATGCATCCATGACGTTCTGTTTCTCACGGGGAGACTAAAATTTGTGTTGGTAATGAACAGGCCAAATTCAGCGCACAAAGTAAGTAAGCGCAACCCATTGTTATTGCATGAACCAACTCCATGAGGGCCCAAAACATTTGGCCACGCTGAGATTTCGGAGCCAACCCTAGCATTGAAGTCCCCAAAGAGAATCAGCTTATCAGCTGCCGGGACAGAGCATATGACAGATTCTAGATCAGAATAGAACTTGTCTTTGGCTTCATCTGGGTTTGTCATGGTGGGCGCATATGCGCTAATGAGGGTGGCTGACTGGCTTTTCCCAACTGGGATCCTGAGTGTCATTAGCCTGTCATTTATTTCAATTGGCATGGACTGCAAGTTTCTGACAAGGTCATTTTTAATTGCAAACCCAACACCATGCTGTCTCGGTTCGACTGCACCCTTGCCTTTCCAGAAGAAGGTGTATCCACCACTGAGCTCTTTGAGTTGGCCACTATCAGGGAGTCTGGTCTCACTGAGTGCCACTATGTCCAGGTTGTACCTGCTGAGCTCAATGGCAATAAGTGCAGTGCGTCTTTCCGGGTTGTATGAGTTGTCCTGTAGTGTGCGTATATTCCAGGCTCCTAGCCTGAGTAAGCTGAATTTCTTTTTGTTTCGACCGCAAAAAGGGATCCCCACTGGTCGCGGTATACCAGACAGGGTGATGTGAAGTGGGCTTTCTTCAGGGCACCTTTTCTAGCCCCTTCCTCGGTTGAGGTGAGCAGTGCTATCCTTAAATAAGGCTGCTCAGCTACTGTGGGTGCTGCCTCCCCACGCCTCCACTTCAATCGACGATGAAGCGACCATAGCCCACAGCCACCAACGTGTAGGTCTGTGCTAACAGCTTCCAGTCTATCCAAACCTGCTGCCACCGCACTTGCCCATCGCCGTTGGAATTTTGAGAGGAAAGAAGACGAGACAAAGATGAAAGAAGACGAGGTGAGTGTTAAGACTGGCGCAAAGAATTTGTTTTTAGTGAGAAAGAGCTGCGCAAACATCAGACTCACTCTCTCGCCTGGACACAACTTATCCAAGTGGCAAGACAGGGTCAAGACGACTGGAAATGTATCCAGGTGCAGGAGGATGCCAGAGGGACAGTCATATTGCCTGACCGGCTGCCTGTAGGCTACTCCACAGCCTCGCAGTCCCAACTGACTAGGGTGAAAGACCCAAACCAAAGAACACCAATACTGGTGGATGCTCTGTGTCACGATATCCAGGCCAGAGTGACGGTATATTGCCATCTGCCCTATCAATCAACCACTGGCCTGCTGCCGCCAGCTTCGAAGCTGCGTCCGGGAAGTTTGCTCAGTTCTTCGTCTGTGATTTAGGCAAACAAGCCTATGACCACACCGCTACCGGGGGCCAATATGAAGGACTCAAGTACTGAGGGTCACATTGTGCCCTAGCATGTGACCGTTGGGTTAGATGAAACCTCCTCCGCCCTGGCCGTTTGCACCGACAGGTGCACGCCCACTGATACCATGCTAGCGTACCAGTTCATGAAACAGGTTGTACTGGATTACATGTTACCAGTAGCAGATTTTTCTGACCTGATGTTACAGAGTTGGGAATGGGTAGCGCCCTCTAGCTGTTATTAAGAGTTTCTTCTCAATGATGGTATTATGACTGCATTTTAAATCGAGAGGTATTTACTATTTAATCTTTCGTACCATGCCACACACTGAGAACAATCTGAATAAGTTTCATAAACAGACCTGCAGGGCCACAAATTTAATTACGTTAAATTTCCTAACAATTTTGTCTAGATCTATTACATACTAAAGACAACATCAGCAGCATCAAATGAAAATTCAATAATATGTCACTAGAAGTCTTCTCTAGATTCCTATAATGTTATGATCATTCTGACTCACTAACAATTTAATTACTAGTCATATATCTCTCAGATATAGTCTGCCTACTATCTATCAAGCAATATACTAATATCGTCTCTGGCGACGATGTCATCTCAGCTATTTGTGCCTACCGCTTATAATGGATCAAGCTCGTCAATATAAACTGACGTAGTTAAGTCTATTGGATCTACTCTAGGATGGGCTGGCAATCCCCAGCCTCATCCAGACAAATCAATCCCAATTCACAGATGTGTATGCCAAACATTCATACTAGTTGCAAGTCAATATAAATCTTTGTCTTGCATTCTTGGGTAGCACTCCTAGTATATGCGGCAATCCTGTCCTACTGGATAAATTATGTTCAGCTCCTCGTTCATTGTTGAATCATCAAAGGACAAACACTTACGCTTGGTCCCTGGTATTAGAAAAACCAGGGAACAGTAGACAATAGCAGTGGGCATATCTCATTCAAGCATATGGCTTCATCTCAATGTCTATAGTGGACTAGACATGAATCAAACAGACTTATGATTCTTCAGGCAGAATCGTGCCGACGCCTGCACAGATTGGAATTTTCTGTATGGAGTAATGGACATGGGTATGGCTACGCTTTTATACTGTGCAGCCACCTGCAAATTACCGTCCAAATCCCTAGATTTGATTGGTGCATCCATGCGAGCTCATCTCGCAGTATTAATATATTCTACGTGGGAGTTGGTCACGGCCTTGTACTAAAAACAGACAAGGTCAATTTAAAATGTCAAAACAATTACTGAAATCTTTAAACCCTCGTGCTTTCTACATTTTATGTACGAATTTCTGAACGCGACTAAGCGTCTTAAACTATCTATCCTTATTCACCCCTTCTCTTCCCTTCTAAGTGTTCATCAAAATCACGGGGTCGAGAATTGCACTGTCACTCCTAACTTATCCATTTATTCTATCTCGCCCCACTTTCTTTCCATCTCTAAGAAAAAATGTTTCAAAAACAAACTGTTCACGAGGACAGTTCAAGGACAAATTACGCTGGTTATAATCAACGAGATCGTGAAAAATCAACTCCTTACAAGTCGTGACCCAGCACGGCATTTATATTACTTAAACCCTGACACCTGACAAACATTACATTACATTACATTACATTACATTACTTTACATTTACATTACCTTCACCTTCACCTTCACCTTCACCTTGCCCTTGCCCTTGCCCTTCCCCCTCCTTCCCCTTCCCCTTCCCCATGACATGACATGACATGACATGACATGACATGACATGACATGACATGACATGACATGACATGACATGACATGACATGACATTTACATGACATGACATGACATGACATGACATTACATTACATTACATTTACATTACATTACATTACAATATACGCACTTTAATGAAAAAGCAGAGACCATGGCTATCATTGCAATTGGTGATTCTGGAGCCTGGAGACGAGTCAATGCAGTAAATGTGTAACCTCGGGCTATTGTTGCACTGAGTTCCGTCTGTCTCGTGTCGGTTTTGACTCAGACCTGGACACCCTTTGAATCAATCTGTTTCAGTCTCACCAATGCGCAGGGTTCCGTTTAACTCCATAGTCCTCATTTAAGGCTAAAATCGAAACAAAACAAACTTGTCTGTGCTTAGGTCATTATTTTAGGAGGTTTCGCTGTCCTTGAACTTTACATCTTACCTTTCTTCTTTTTATTTTTCTTGTTGTAGTAGGGATTACTTTTTTTAGAATTTTGCCCCGGCAGCAGCCTTGTGCGGCCTTCTCTTTCTCGATTTTCAACTGCCAAAGTATCTTTAACTTGCGCAATGTGCACATGGGCCCTCCGAATGTTTCGTCCTTATCCGAGAAGACTAGGTGCTCGATCCTAACTCCCATAGGATCAGGATTAGGAACATTTGAGAAAAATCCCAGAATTTCAATATGCCTGCACCGACCGGGATTCGAACCCGGTGCCTTCGGCATGAGAGGCGAGCACCTTGCTTCTAGACCACCGCATTCCCTGTCGGCATGAATTAGGCCAGCTGCCCACAGAGTCAAGTCCGTTTTGCCCAAGTTTTGACTCCGCCTTGAACTTCCTTTGAATCAACTAGCGAGACACACTTGTTTTAGTCTGACTAGTGCGCAAAATCCCGTTTCTGACCCCATCCATAGTCCACCAAACCGAGGCAAACGAGTCACGGCTCGGTGCGCCTGCCTACACAGAATAGAGAACTGCCAGAAGTGAGATACGCCCAATTTTCATGACTACCGGAAGTATTGCGCGCCGCCATTCTGGATAGGGTTGCAACTTCACTTGACTAATTCAGCGATTCATTGACGATCGTGTTGGATGTTATTTATCTAGCGCCCCTGACATTTGCAAACTTGGATTCATTACTAGGGTGAGTGGAAGGCTAATTTATACTGTTGTTGAACTATCAACAAGCACATTGTAGATCTACAACCACACATCAGTATTAAATCAAAGAACCGGGTGGTGACATCTGGACACCAACATTTTTACTTTCGGTAACGTGTCTGTGGTTATTGTGATTGCTCTTTTGATACGCACGTCCTACTTCCCTAATGCGAAAAATAATGACCCAGGAAGGTGTAAATTATGGTCAAATTCTTTTACGGAAATGAATTTCGAAATGACTTCCAGGGAAAACGTTTCAGCGTTTGCAATATGTTACATTAAACATCGTTTAGGACAATCAATCGATCTCATTCAAAATGGCGCTGGGTGGTCAAAATTGATGACGTATTCCAACCTTGCTTCTCTACTCTGTGGTACGCTTTATTGGCAATAATAATCACAGCACAGCCAGTGATTTTACATTAATATGCGTCAATCTAATGACGTGACCAATCTGAAACAAGAACAGCGCAGTAAAATAAAACAGTGCATCAAAGTTTGAGGATATTTATTGGTGTGAGTCGTGATGTAAATTGACACAGTGCAAAGGCATCTCTTATTTCCATACACGGCTTATGGCGTACTCGCAATCTTAGTTTTTTTGTGTTTTTCTATCTCTATTTTCTGAAAAACTACAGATCTTTTAGAATGTAGGTCAGTGCAGGCATGTTGGAATTTTGGGATTTTTCTCATATTTTCCTGTTGCACTCTATGGTAGGTAGGATCAAGCACCTAGTCTTCTCGGATTAGGACGAAAAACCTCGGCGGGCTCATATGCACGTTTTGCACGTTAAATATACCTTGGCAGTTGGAAATCAAGAAGAGCAGGTCAACAAGCCGCTGCCCGGGCAAAATTAAATAAAATTCATTCCTACCACCACCACCCACCCCTTTAAAAAAACAACAACCTGTGGAACGGCAATGTATTGTGTCGACGACGTGTCTGCTCCAGCTGTTAGTAAACTGGGCTGCAATGACACTAATGGCAAACACTTCCCAAATGGGATTAAAGAAGCATACGAAATACAAACAAACAACAAAAACAATGCACCACGTGACACTTGTTTAAAATGCCTTGTGACACTTATCAAGCTGTTTCCCAGACCCGATTTATTCTGAACTCAAAGATTGAACATCGAGTTTCTCAGTTGTGTGAACAGTGGAGTTGGAACAAACAAGAACAAAGATCGCGCACTGAGTCAAGACTATTTTAGTTCGGTCTCAGAGTAAGTTGTGGACTACAAAGCTACAGCTGGCAGAAAAGAAAAAAAAAAGAGAGACCTCGCCCACTGTATCAACTTTATACAGAAAACAGACGTGACTCAGTCTGCGCCCAGCCTTATTGTCCGACTGAGCATGACGGATCAAAGGCCATTGGTGCAAAATGAATCTGGGGGGACACGGTTGGTCTAGGTCAGGGGTCACCAAACTACGGCCCGCGACGTCAGTTCATCCGGCCCGCCATGGTACTTGATTTTGTTTGATAAACCAGGGATATCTAGAGCTGCGGGAAGGACAATAGCTTATGCGGCCCGCGCTTGTAAGTCTGTCAGTTATCCGGCCCTCTGTGAAAAAAAGTTTGGTGACGCCTGGTCTAGAGGCAAGGCGCTCGCCGCTCACGCCGAAGACACCGGGTTCGATTCCTGATCGGTGCAGGCATGTTGGAATTTGGGAGGAAAATTCTTGTCCCTGATCCTATGATGGGTAGAATCGAGCATCTAGTCTTCTCGTATAAGAACGAAAAACTTGGAGGGCCCGTGTGTACGTTAAAAGCCACTTTGACAGTTGGAAATCGAGAACAGCCGGCGAGCTGTCTCAGGTAGTGGATGGCTGTTATCTGGGTCATCAGTTGTAAACATGTTTATGACTGGCTCAACAGATGATAAATATGCCCTGGGTGTTTTGTTCCTATATATGGGGATATCATTATCAGTATTGAGTGAGATGGTTTCTAGTGTACATACTGATGTTCATAGGTAGGCAGGCTGGCTGGCAGACAGACACACAGGCAAACAGACAGACAGATGGGTAGGTAGGAGACAGCCACAATGGCATATCGATAGGTAGATAAATAGATAGACAGACAGACAGACGGACGGACGGACGGAAAGACAGACAGACAGATAGACAGACAGACAGACAGACAGACAGACAGACGGACGGACGGACGGACGGACGGACGGACGGACGGACGGACGGACAGACAGACAGACAGACAGACAGACAGACAGACAGACAGACAGACAGATAGATAGATAGATAGATAGATAGATAGATAGATGGACTGACAGACGGACGGACGGACAGACAGACAGGCAGGCAGACAGACAGACAGATAGACAGACAGACAGACAGACAGACAGACAGACAGACAGATAGATAGATAGATAGATAGATGCCCCTCCAGTTTATGAAAACAAAAAATGTTCACTATCGGCACAGTACATCAAGCTAAAGCCGGACAAGGTGACATGTTTGCCCCATGCTAACCTGCACGACATACAGACTGCTGGAAAATCCACGTCAAACAGATCAGTGGACTAACACAGCGGTTCTCATACTGCCAGTGCAGATTCCTCTCCTTCCCATCCCAAATTTTCTCAATTCCTCCCCTCATTTTGAACTGTCATCTAACACTTTTTTCACCATTATAAACTTCCACAGTGATAATTATGGAAGCTATTCTGCCGTGAAAAGGCACAGCGACGTATCTGCTCATTTCATACTTTTGCCAAAAACGCACAAAAACGTGCGTGCCGTAACTCGTATTATAATGCTTCTATTTATGAGTTGCCACACAAGAAACTAACAATTCGGTAGTAGATAGGCTACATCTATCTGCCTTTGACATAAAAGAATTAAGTGTGAAACAAGTTTATAGAGAGAACAGAGTAGGAAAAGGCCATGGTATCAGTTATGTCGTTCTGCCTTTGGACGGCAGAATTTATGAAACTAAATTTCTTTGTTAATCATCACTATAGTTGTGTATGTTGGTATGAAAGACCTTACATGTATACTTAGTACACAGTGTGCATCCTTTCCCAGTTTGAAGTCCCTCCTCTGACCCATATTCCTCCCAAATCCCCCCCCCCCTTTTGGCCATAACTCCCCCCCCCCCCCGGCAGATCAGCGGATGGTTTGTGGACGCTTCTAGCAGAGTCTCCGTCTGTCCTATCTGTCTGTTCTATTCTGCCCATCGACTTGCTGTATTCCTATCACAATACGATTCTTATTGCGTCGACGCGCTTTCTCCCAACTCAAACCGCCCCCCCCCCCAAGATTTCAAATTTCTGCCCTGGAAACCAAGTGCCCACCCCCCCCCCTTCCCGTTTGAAAATCACTGTAGTAGCTCCTCCCCTCCCCCTCCCCGGTTCATTCACTCATCCATCCACTACAGTAAGAAAAAGTGAATGACATGCCAGCGGTTCCGCCTTTGATCGTGACTCCAGGGCCTTCATTCGTTTTAAAACAAAAAAATACGGGGCCTTTTGGAGGCCTGCGGGGGGGGGGGGGGGAGGAAGAGAAAACAAACGGTACACCACGTTAGAGCATTACAGCTGTACAGCAGGGTTCATAGTTACAAACGACTAGCTAAATTGCAGTCAACGGTGTCATGTCAAACTTCAGTTATTTGAAATGTTCCTGCCAATTTTGAAAGCCTGTGCAGCTACTGAGAAAACCTTTTCATTTTTTGTTTTTCCTAAGTCCTCAAATACGCTTGCGATATCCTTAATGCCTCGATAGTTGGAATTTCCTCATGGTTGGCGGGGGAGAGATTTAAAAAAACAAAACGAGAGAAAATCCAAAGCTGAAGCTGATGATATCTATATTAATAAAAGTGAAACCTTACGACAATTGCAGCGCGCCTTTCGATACTCCTCCGTTAATGCTGATTCGGTGGCCCTCAGATTTTATACAGCGCTTAGTATAGACTGCCGTCGTGTCCCCGGCACAGAAAATATAAAAATAATTAACAACTCGCAGAACGTTTGTATTAGTTTCTCCGTTGCAACAAGTTGGCGTTCGGTCTATTTTTTCGGCAAATTAATGTAACTAAGATTGGTTCCGGTATAGACTGTATTACACTCACAAAACAACTTCCGGTTAGACTGGTTTGAACGATGAGATTGAGTTCTAAGACTATCAAGTATGAAACTTTATGTGTTCTCAATGTGCCTAGACTCGGAAAAAGAAAGGGTCTGGAATTGGGAGATTGACGCTGCAGGGCCAAAAGTAGGCCTACAGGTTTGTGTTTTCAATATGCCTAGGAAAATCTATATATATATTTGGACAACTTGGAGCGGTCCTTCCCTATGCATAGAAAAACGGCTAAACGTAGAAAGTTCAAACTTTCTGTGCTCATTAGTTAAAAAATCTACTAGGTTTTTACACATTCATTTTGAAGATATAATGTGTGGAAATGTACAAACTGAATTTATGAAGTCATTTGTTTTGTTACCAGTTCCAATCATCTTTTTAAAACACCATTTTCAACATCTATATCTATACTATATATATTTGTGGACTTGAGATTTTTCAGTGCAAAAGGCTTCTGAACCACTCGACACTCAGACTTCAAATTTTATATGGTGCATCAGAATGGATGTAAGGGTGCACAGTTTTTAATAGAAGTCTCAAATCGGTGTAGTTTTTTTTATTGGAAATTTATTGTTTCGCCATCATTTAGATCTATTTCGAGTCATGGTCCACCATTTTAAGGTTTCGTTATCACTTCCTGCGATGTGTTCACTATCAAACACACTAACCCGTGCGCAAATCATAACCACCCAGAACTGAAACCAATATTCAAACCGATTTATCCCGGGCTGGGCCGGGGACCTCAGCTAGTCTATACTATATATATTTGTGGACTTGAGATTTTTCGTTGCAAAAGGCTTCTGAACCACTCAACACTCAGACTTCAAATTTTATATGGTGCATCAAAATGGGTGTCAGAGTGCACAGTTTTTAATAGAAGACTCAAATCGGTGTAGTTTTTTTTATTGGAAATTTATTGTTTCGCCATCATTTAGATCTATTTCGACTCATGGTTCTCCATTTTAAGTTTTCGTCATCACTTCCTCCGATGTGTTCACTATCAAACACACTAGGCTAACCCGTGCGCAAATCGTGCTGTTGTACGGGATGCGCAGGGTGTCAACTCACAAAGACAGAGCAGTAAGACTTATTTAAAAACAAACAAACAAAAATAAAATAAACAAATAGGAACAGGCCAGATGAAGCAGGTCCATAATAACCACTCAGAACTGAAACCAATATTCAAACCGATTTATCCCGGACAGGGCCGGGGACCTCAGCTAGTATTATATATTTCTTTTCCATTAACATATGACGTTATCACTTCCTGTGATGTGCAAACAAACTAACCCGTGCGCAAATCATAGCCATAATTTGACGGGTGCTGGCGGGACGCGCAGGACGCCAGTGCGCAAAAGGAGAGCAGTAAAACGTATCTAAAAACAAACAAACAAAAATAAAATAAAGCTAAAAGAACAGGCAAAATGAAGCATGTCCATAATAATCACCCAGAACTGAAACTAATAAATCGATTTATCCCGGGCAGGGCCGGGAACTCAGCTAGTAATATAATAATATTCCTGTTTCATGATTCAGCATGTATACAGCTGATACTGCCTTTACAATCTCCTCACGTCAGACCGCTACCACATATTAAAGCTTACAACTCACAACAGCACGTTAGAATGTCGTGTATTCATCAGGTTTGTGTTTGGAGAAAGCAGCGATTATGTATAGAGAGATCTCACTTTCGCCAAATCGCGAAACTAGGTCGTTGCGGTAAACAAGAAATTGAAGAACTGAAAGAGACCTTCTTCACCAAAGATAGTGTGTATATCTGTTTACTGTGGTTTGTTCATATTTTTAGATTGATTGAAACTATTTAGAGCTGTTTGTAAGCACTTACTCCCCGTGGAAAGGCTCAACGGATATTGTTTACCGCAGCGACATACTTTCCACTCCATGCTAACAATGGTTTCGCAGAGCCTCCCGTGTCTCGCAGTGCAAATTGACCAGTAGTGAAACCTCTCTATACATCTCTATATAAACTCTCTGGAGAAATCATGTCGACACAATAAGGGTGACACTGTGCTGGCAAAAAGCAAAAAGAAGGACAAAATATAACAGAATGACAGGACAGGAGAAGGTCCTACCTCAAGTGTCCATCAACTATCTGGGTACATATCACGGCTGTTTTTTGTTGTTGTTGTTTTTTTTTGGCCCAAGTCCCACAACCCATTAACTCTGAATAGTTCGGGAGCTTGTGCTAGCAAATACAAACTGAAGATGTAAACGATTAATTTTTATTTATTTTACTCACACCATACATCACATACAGACCCTGAAATCTATTTGGTGTATGACGTGTAACCCCGCAGTCACACCAGAGAGCCGCTTCAGTTAACATTGGTGCGATTCACGAACGGGGTGACTCCATTGTTTAGGGAATACACAGAGAATATATCACAGGGAATAACTGTGCGCATTCAAACAACGAAGCAGGTGGAATAGACACTTACACAGTGATATACAACACGTACACTGCAACCACAGCACCTCTTTGAGTCTCTTCTCGTTTTGAGAAGAGAAACTTTTTGCACAATGTAATCTACCATATCTGTCATATATAAGGCTCGCATTTATCATTGTTGTTGATTCGCTGAGGCACCCGATGAACCTGCCACTGCACCTTTTCCCTCTCCCTGTCTCTCTCTCTCCTTGTCCCTCCTCCTTTTCCAATCCCTCTCTCCCTCACTCTCTCTTTCTCTCTCTCCCCTCTTCTCTCTCTCCCTCTCTATCCCCCTCTCTCTCTCTCTCTCTTTCTCTCCCTCTCTCTCTCCCTCTCTCTCTCCCCTCTCTCTCTCCCTCTCCTTCTATCTCTCCCTCCCTCTCTCCTCTCCTTCTCTCTCCCTTTCTCTATCTCTCTCCCTCTCTCTCTCCCCCTCCCCCCCTCTCTATCTCTTTCTCTCCCTCTCTCTGTATTATTAAAAAGCCATTTCAACATGTTCAATATTCATGCAAAGCTCCGCCACCATTTCCAGGTACAAAAACATGTAGTTCTATATTATACTCGTGAGAAATTATGGCACTAAAACACGCAAAAGTAGGCACCAACACGCGCTCGCTCAGTGCTCACAGAATCCATAATCCTTAACAACTGTTACATTTGACAGGCCATCATCCCGCAGCTTACGCATTTTCTCTATTGTTTACGCTTATTCAAGTGACAAGTGTTAAGTACCATATTCTGATCCGCTCTTAACTTTTGGTGAACAGAACAAAAAAAAATAGACAAAAGGCGACAGAAGTCTAGTAACACCGCAAAGGAGTAAAACATTTAGATTTGTTCACACCCTGAGAGAGAGAGAGAGAGAGAGAGAGAGAGAGAGAGAGAGAGAGAGAGAATGACTGTAACAATAGCATTGGGCGTTTGTAGAAATCTCAAGCTGGATTCTGCGCAATAATATTAGTGACGCCAGGGTGAACCCAGGTGCTGTTTCTTGACCTGGGCCCAAACATTTATATCCATACACACGTCTGGGCTACATAGTAACATGTACACCGGAAAGCACTCACGCACGCACGCACACACACACACTTGTGAATCAATAATCATCGTCAATCCCATATACTGTACCATGGGGACACGGTGTGGTCTAGAGGCAAGGTGCTCGCCGATCATGCCGAAGGTACTGGGTTCCAAACCCGGTCGGTGCGGGAATGTTGAAATTTTTTTTTGGAGATTTTTCTCATATTTTCCTGTCCCTGATCCTATGGCTTTTTTTTTCTTTTTACGTTGCAGTAGCACGGACACAATTTTGCATCATAATTTACTATTATATCAAGCATTCTTTTCATACTATGCGCCATGGGCCCTGCCCCCGATCAGCGCGCAAACTGTGCGCACGATTTTTTTAGTGTTGTAAAAAAGGGGGTGTCTTATCTTATCTTATCTTATCTTATCTAGTATCTTTGATGATACTTCGTGAGAAGGACGATGGAGTATATCTAATCTGAATTGTTACTTGTAGCCTTGACATAGTTGTTCTTCCATAGTCCATGATATAAAGTAGTTCTGAGCCACGTCCAGACAGCATAAGGTTTACTTGTGAAATACAGAGTGAGAGTGGCGTCCAGCACTGTTAGGGTTATCAGTGTGACTCTGTACATGAAGCCATTTCCTCGCTACCGTAGATTTTATTTGTTCTATTTCCATTTTCAGAAGAAAAAAAACACCCCAACTGGAGATCTTTTAGTATGTAGAAGAGATGTAACAAATGCACACTTTGACTCTTGTTTAAAATGCGTTGTGACACTTATCATGCTGTTTCACAGTTCCAGTTTATCCTAACTCCTTATAATCAAAGCCGCAAAGCATTTAAAAGTCGAATTTCTCAGTTGAGCAAAAAGTGGAGTTGGAACAAACAAGAAATTAAGCAGCCATTGAACCACTTCAAAACTGACTTTTAATAATGAAAACAACGAAACAAAACAAACAAATTAAACGATACGACAGGATTAGCAGAATGAAAATGTCCTATCTCTCAAACTTACAATTCCGCTGTAACAGGTAACACAGACACATACAACCCTTTTCCTTTCCCACCATCGTCAATAACGCCGCCCCCCCCCCTCCCAGTGGTGAACTGGGTGACATTTATTACAACTTTAAATTCTCATCATTTCCTGTATGCATAAGCATGAAATACAGCGCTGATCCCGTAGATAACACCAGTGAATTCAACATTAATAATTTTATGCTCTAATGCAGCAGTTCTCAGAGCCCTAAGCCACATTCTCACCCTTGCCATCCCAGCTCTCCACAATCCCTCCCCCATTTCCAATATGCCATCTAAAATTTGTTCACACCATTATACTTTTACAATAGTAATTACTCAAACAACTTCTTTAATAACTACAATATAATGGAAAAAGAATTCCTTATTTCAATGGATTATAAAACTGCTATGTATATATTTACGCAATATACAGAGTACATCATTGGCCAGTTTAGAGTTGCTTCTGTAGCCGAAATTCCTCGCCAAATTCCCTTTAGATCTGAAATTCCCCCTCTGAGAGCCAAGTGCTTCTCGTTTGAGAATCACTGTTCGAATGAGTAAAAACTGCAAGTGACGACAATGTTTAACTTTTGACAGACTGTAAAAGCCAGCGCTACTCGCTACCAACCCAATAATTACTATCAAGTCGTTTTTAACACAAGAGTAGTTGGATAGTGACGTCACAGCAATGAGTTTCAATGAGAGCCAACTGGTGTTGCTGATGCACGAGGTGTCGTCGGAACTAAATGTCGTGACGTCGGGACTAAATGTCGTGACGTCACCCTCTGACTGGTGCGCGCCTGACTAGATTTGGCAATTCTTGTCTACGTGGTACACCCCACACAAAGGCGTGATCGCCAATAGTAGTTGACCAGGTCGCTGCTTTCGCCACCAGTATTCAAATCGTTTGCTTGTCAAACAATGAATCACTAAATACGAAAACATAATTACTCATTTCTTCTGTATTTATTTATTCATGAAAGAGAACGAAAGAAAGAAAGCAAGAACACCTTGATAAAACATTGGCTTAAAAGCGCAGAACATTTGGCGGCATTCCATAAAGTGAGCTGGACTGATTTTATTGTTGGCAATTCCACGTAAAGCTGTGTTTTCAAGTGTACGGAAACAGCAACCCGGAACGACAAAAATCCATCAAGCAGTAAAAAGTACGAGTGTATCCATGAGTAATGAAATGGCATTTCCGTACATAATATGATAACAGTCTTTCCTGTTCACTATTTGAACGGTTTTTGACATTTCCGTTTCCGTTTCAGTACAAATGAAAACACAACTTAATTCAAACGCAGAGGAGCAATACGGGTGTAATTTTGTCCTGAACTTATATTCCACAAATAAACAAAAATTCAGAACCCTGAAAACATCCACTTGAGTAAGAGGACCATACAAATTGTATAATAAGACATCGATTTGCTTTGAGCTTACGTATGCAGATAAATTCATCACAGTACTGTCTTCTTCAAACCCAGTTATTGATTTATGTAGCGTGGTGTCCTTTGGCGTTATCACAATCATATCAGTTGAATGCAGTACTGTGTTGCTAATGAATTGTTCACATAAAATGTTACCTTTAAAGCATTGTATGCGCAGGATTGCCAAATGGCAACGACCTGAAATAAAAAGCTGTGTTTCGCGGGCAGAAATGTGCAGCGAGACAATCCCAATTATGGCACGACAGGGAGAGAAGGGGGAGGTGCAGTAAGTCAGCAGTGTGAGCCAGATAGGAATAAAGAAGAGGAACAGAGATACAGGGGAGGAGGGAGGGTGAAGGAGTAGGGATTGAGAGAACAGAAAGACAAGGCGGGTATACACTGAAGGAAACAAAGAGGAGATCAAACTAAAACTCACCTCAAGTCCCTTAGTAAATGTTAAAAGATAGAGAAGAGCTGGATTAGAACAGATTGCAACACAATGTAACCTTTCACACACCGACGACATAGGCATGCCGCATCCGGGTTGATAACATGACGCCATGAAAAGAAAAACCGCCAATGTCTCGCGACATGCAAAAATGTCTTTTTATTCCGATTTGTTTCACTGACGTCACCCAAAATTGTGATGTTCACCTCACGGCAACCCCTCCCCCTTTCAGAAAGGGCTGCTGAACATGCGCACTCGCAAAGATTACCTATAATCCAAGAAGAAGAATTGAAACTTTCGAGAGGATACGAAACGAAACGAAACATGTGGCCTTGGAACTTCAGACGAAAGACTACATAAAATTCAAACTTTCGTAGGCGCACAAGTTCTGTGACGTCACACCAATAGACAGGCGCACGGCGCAGGAAAACAAAGTCAGAGATCCATGACGTACCAAGCAAAAATAGAGACAAATTTAAACATAGCCAATGCCGGTTACCATCATCTGATTAAAATGAGTTCAGAAATGGCGTCCAGTAGGTACGAATGAATGAAGCTGTTTGAGGATCGCTGCCAAATTTGAACAGAGAAGATGGAAACAGCAAACATTGCCAAGGACAACAGCGAAATGAAGGGAAAAGAGTCGGTCAGCGGGTTTACAGACAATGGACGTAGCCATAGAACAAGCTAGACGAAAAAAAAAAAAAAACAGAAAAATTTCCATTTCATATTTCAAACATCTCAGTGACGCCACAAGAAATTCTCACACAGAAAATCTGTCACTGAATTTCGCAAACGATGCCCATCCAACAGACTTGGCTGAGAGATCCAACTGTTGGTGGAATGAACTCCGAGTATCTTGAGTTATACGATGTTCATCATACACGATCAGCAGGCAATTTCGACCACGTCTAGAATGATCACCGTGTAGCGCAAAGTTTACCATATTTTTCGTTCTCAAAATTAAATGTTAGTGAAGTCATCAAAGTGTCCAGTATTTATTTCCTCTTCCGGCCCCCCATCCTTCTCGGTTTCGCAATCTCAAATTGCAGAAGAAAAAAAAAGGAGTGCCACTTTTGGCAAATACAGAATTATTCCTTTGACTGACCAGAAATGCACTGTTATTTTCTCTAACTTGAGTAGCTAGGTTATATAAAAAGTATAATTAATTATAGTGAAACAGTCAAATAGTGCAGACAAAATGTCACATGTTTTGCGAACTCTATGAGTCGGATTAAACCATAAATTGGGGCAAATTCCATGCAAAAAGACATGCAGCGTAGCAACTTTCAACCCTTCGAAGGCCGTTAAAAAAATAACGCCACTTACCAAAATGTATTTTCTTCTGTCAGTAATATTTCAATTTTAACTTCAATCAAAAAAGTTTTAAGATCAGAAAAGGAAAAACATCAAATTTCGTGTAAAGAAAAAAAAAGTGCAAAAATTCATGATTGCAAGTGCAGGTATAGAAACAATGATGAGTTTTGTAATCCTGAGCGAGGATTTGACGTGGGAAAAATGGAAAACTAGAACCATTAAATGCTATGTACAGCACAAAATTTCGGACTGGCAAATTTTAAGAAAAAAAAAAAAAAACTCAACTATCTAAAACAACAACTTGCCTCTTCTGAGTCCTTGAGGAGCACCAGTTTTAAAAAAATGCAACATTATGGAAATAAAAAAAAAACCGAAACATTAAACAACGGAGTTTCAGATAAGGAACATTCAAAAGAAACATTTTGAAACAAAAAAGAAAACAAAAAGCACATATCTCAATTAAAATCACCTTCTGCATGTTGGCAATGACTAAGATCGAGTTTTGCGACTCAAATTGCAAGAAAACACGAAACAGAAATTTTAGAACGACAAAGCACAAAAATACAACAGTCAAGTATTGATCTCTGGCTGGTCTAAGACATTGCCAGAGTAATTAGAAACATAGATAAAACAACAACAACAACAACAACAAAAAACAACAATTCTTGTAATGCAAATTTCGTCATGGTGCTAACCTTGTGGTCGAAGTCAGACTTAGGCCAAAAAAGAATGTAGTTGTTACGTCATTGCCCTATCCATGGTGCATCTGTTAATGTAAAAATCATTCAATAGTGCCAAGCCATTATCCAAGCCTTCTGTAATGGCCTAAGCCTAACTCATTCGTAGACGTAGGCCGTTTTGGTTCTAGGGTTGTTTCAGCCAACGTGGATGATGGCCACTTGTACCGAGAGTCATTTTGGCCTAAGTCTGACGGCATTGCAAAAGAATTTAAATAAGTTTTTTACGATTTTCTCAGGAGTGCAAAAAATGACTTAGGCCAAAAGGTCAGCACCATGACGATTTGATCTTTACTTCCACACGATTTATTTAAGCCCCCCTCCCCCACCCCCCACCCTCTTGTTTGGAAATCAGATCAAAATACTCTATCCTTCATTATCGACTCCAAAAATAAGTAATTAAATAGATAAATAAATACATATAATATAATAAATAAATCAATTAAAATAAATAAATAATTAATTAATTTCATTAAAAAAGGGAGGAAACATTGTACTTCACAAGACCCTATGTCAACATGAATAACAAAAAAAACAAAAAAAAACTGATCAATTATTATAGCAAAAACATAAAAACGATTAAAAATATTAAAAATAAAATGATTCGTTGCTAAATTAGGCGGGACTCTGCAAACTGCAAACCTTTTTTTTTTTTTGCCGCATTTAACTTCTATTATGGAACACAGGGATGGCCATTGTTAAACTTCATTTTTTTCGTTTACTGCAACATCTTGCACATCATTTGTTTTATCTGGTGAAAGACGAATATATTGGTATGACTCTGCAAGGTGTGCACTGCTGATCGATAAAACTACAGCAGGATCCTCGCTTTTGGCATAATACAAAAGCCAAGCTAAACTAATAGGTTCTGTGCATAATGTATGCAAGCCCGGCTTGGGTTGAATTTTATTTCAGCATATTACCCTGTTCATTACGAAAACACCCCCCGTGTTAAAATACACCAGCAAAGTTATAGAAAGTGCTTGATTTGTCTATAACACTGCTGTGTCACAAATGCTGAAAGCTAAAAGGCTAAATGTTGAGCCGTGAGAGTGAATTCAGATTACCACAAAACATTCGCCAAGTTAATATATACCAGCACAGTTATAGAAAGTGCTTGACTCGTGTACCATAAACACTGCTGTGTTATCAAACACTTCTATATTAAATTATGATGATTGAGTCATGACATGAGTGAGTTGAGGCGTGTATGGTTTATCGTTGATGTCAAAAACCATTCTCTGACTGGGAGTTGTCTTAGGCATTATCTGTCGTTATTTCAAAAAATTAGCATTTTTCTCATCGCCATTAATGTCTGGAAAATTTGCCTGTTTAGATGATAAATTGCAGGTTTGAAAGTTGTAATTTACAGCATTTCAAGAGTTCAAAATAAATTACCCTTTTTATTTCTTAACGCAAGGGGGCATCTGTAAAGTACACAGCATACAACTCTATGGAAATCAGATGCGTAGGTTTGAATTTAGATTTGCACTTAGGAAAGACATCATTCCTACGATCATCCGCTGGTTACAACAGGCGCCGACGTCGGTTTGATGTAGGGGACCTGCCCCTACGGTGATCTTACCAACCCTTGGAAAATTCTATGCACATTGATGTCAGTTGGCCGTAAGGATGCTAACAGGGTTCGTGCCCTCCATTTTGTCGATTTTCGTACAGACAGCCCCAGGCCAGCCGGCATTCCTATCTCAATCCCAGATAGACTCGTACAAGATTTTCTTAGGGTTGATAAGACTACCCGTCGGGGGCCAGTTTCCCGACATCAAATCCGACGTTGGTGCGATGTTATGACCAGCAGATCTCTGTGAGAACGACATCATTCCTATGTGCAAACTTGACGTTAATCCATCGTCGGATTTCCATAGGGTTTCTGACTAAGAACAGTTTTATACAATTCAAAAAAGACCTCTTATTTTCCTTTTTCCCTTCCTTTTTTCCACCTCTCTTGGTATTTTTTTTTTTTTTTTGTAGACATTTTCATCATTGAAAAGCACATATTATGTATGTTCCCCAGAACCCCGCCCGTGTAAGCTGTCCAAACCCTGGGGCAAAGCCCCCTCCACTCCCCTACCCACAAACGAAACGTACTTTACAGATGGCCCCCAGGGCGTGGCACTGACCAATCTCGCATTGACCGATCTCGTGCTGAAAGGGTTCAACCAGTGTTTTGTTCTTTTTTCTTTTTTTTAAAAATTTATTTCATACATATAAAAATTGTCGGAACGTGACTTTGCTACTGAATGGTGAATCGTGACAGCAAATTGTCCAGGGTGTGGATGGGATTATGAGATTGCTATGTCACGGAAAGAAAAATGCAAACAACTCACCCTGCCGTGCATAGTTTTGTACTTTTTGTCAATTTCTTGGCGTTGCGCATTGCAGTGAGACGTAAGGATCTGAATAATGGCGTCCTCATTGGTACCTGGAGAGAGAGAAAGAGAGAAATGTAAAGACAATGTCACAGAATTCATGTTTTGAAGATCTGAAACATTAAGCTGGAATTCCACTCTTCCGGTCGGCAGTGCGGTCCGGCTGCGGCAACGGCGATTTTACGTGTACAGCCGAAAGAGAAGATACTGATAATTTCAATTATGCGGGTGGGTTCAGCACTGTAGGTGCAGCTGACGGCCAGGCAAGCGTGCGTTTATTCGGAACCACCGGAGCCGCCGACCAAATGATCTTTGTAGATGACACCACCGTGCAATCATTTTTGCTTCGTGTGTGTGTGTGTGTTTTTTTTTTTTACTTGCAGCCGAATACCGTAAACGCAGACTGGGTGGAACTGGACCCATGGAACTTCAGTTTTAATGACAAAATTCCATCAATCATAACAACAACAACAAAAAAAAACATCACTGTATCACTCTTCGCAAAAGGAATTAGAAATTGAGGAACTATAATACAGCCTGTCGAAGACGGACGCTCAAACCGGGAAGTCAAACGTGACTGGTATTAGGCTAATCTCGACCTGAATCAAATCTGTCTTGTCTTAAGTTTGAATGTGAGATGTGAACTATGGAGTTAAAGGGGACCTGGTGCACTGACGATACTAAAGCACATCTGTCTCACTAGTTCACAAGAGTCTTAACTTTTCTTTGCGTCAGCTGGCAGAAACAGAAACTTGGCGGAATGAGTCCAAACAGACTCAAGACGCGCTAAACTTATATTGTATGTATGCGTGTATGTGTGTGGGTGTTCATGGTAAACCCCATGTCCGTCATACATTCTGTGTTTATACCTATCTATATATTGTAACATTGTGGCCCCATGTCCGTTTTATATTCTGTGTTTATACCTTTCTATATATTGTAACATTGGGGCCCCATGTCCAGCTTATATTCTGACTTTATACCTATCTATATATTGTAACACTGGGGCCCCATGTCCGTCTTACATTCCGTGTTTATACCTATCTCTATATCGTAACATTGGGTTCCTCATGTCCGTCTTACATTCTGTGTTTATACCTATCTATATATCGTAATATTGGGGCCCCATGTCCATCTTATATTCTGTATTTATACCTATCTATATATCGTAACATTGGGCCCCCGTGTCCGTCTTACATTCCGTGTTTTATACCTATCTATATATTGTAACATTGGGGCCCCATGTCCATCTCATATTCTGTTTTTGTACCTATCTATATAATTTCAGCGTGTTACTAAATAATATTACTAAAAAGAAAAAAAATATTTTTTTGCTCTAAAAGCTATGATGACATGAAACATAAATCCTCAATTTCTCAAAAGTTGACGGAAGGGAGTTACAACCTTGTCATTCCAAGGGGACAATCGGTCACCACATAATGTATTTCCGAATGGGCAAATAAAGTATTCACAACCGTATTCGTAACGGCGGTGCCCCACAAGCCTTTGGTTTAAAATCAGAGACAACTGCCGGTTAAAAAAGCAAAGAACTGAGAAATCCGGTGCCCTCAATGAACCCTGGAAGTAGGTTGTAATGCCTTGAAGCCTTTGAAATGTAAAAAAAAATAAAAATTATCAGCATTTTGCATCGTCAAAAGGGTAAAGAAATAATAAAGGAATATTTTTTTTTTTTCACTTAAAAACAGCTAATTTGGAATCACGCCGTGCAAAGCTGCAGATCCAAACGATAGAAAAATGACTTAATACTGTAAGATTAGCTTAAAGATTACAGTAATATAGTTTGCACTAATGGTATAATGTTCAGCAAAATTATGTGTGCATTCTCAAAACAATTCAGGTCTATAGTAGTAACTCTAAACTTTGGCCCGCGGTGGCCGATTTCGATCGACCGACTAATTAGTTGGAGGGTGAGGTGGAGACAATTAATTTCAATGAGACCTCCCGCACTGGCTAACTGTTTTGTTTTGTTTTGTTTTTCTCACCAAAACTCAATGTCGTGACGTCACAATCCAATTAGTCGGCTCATCAAAATCGGCTAATGGGACATTCCACGGTAACTGTCGGGACGTTCAGACATTACTAAGTCTTTTTAAGAAAGAAAAGGCCACTAAATAAAATTAATGACCAACCATTTATTTCAGGATGGATTGATCAGTCCTCCAGAAAAATGGTACACAAATGATAAAAATATGTTTTAGATCATAAGTATTAAGATGAGTCCATTCTATTGCCTTCACTTTAGTTGGTAACTGATGGGACAGAAAAAATACCATGTTTTTTACATAGCAAAATGAAACTGCAACATTTGTGAAACCAACGGTGAACAATGGTTTTCTACATACAAAAAATGCACCTGAGCATACAGAAAAAGCATAAATAATCAAGTTTTACTTTTAAGCACAACGGGGCAATTAGTCTGAGTAATTGATGGGACATAACCTTGATAACTGATGGGAGGCTGGAAATATAATGTGCTCTTTTCCATGATGGTCGCTAGTCGCTAGGAAGAAAATTGCTAACCAAAAATGCTAATTTAATTACTACCCTTCACAACACAAACATTAATTTTTTTTTTCCTAGGCATGGTTTGAAAAATGGCTCTTGGGTAACATATTACGTAGAATGTCTCTCATGCGGTGCGCACCTATGCTCAGGCAGACAGTACACAGGTCGCTCCACGTTTGTAGTGCAGCGTTTACCGTTCAACGATGAAAAGGAAAACTCAAGTCAGGTAGCGGGGCAGGTCATAAATTACTCGTTCATAACTCATCATTCAACGACAGTGATCAAAGTTCAATAATAATAATAAATTTAAAACTTAACCAGTACAATAAAGTCGCTCTGTGACTTCTCCTAATGAGGTCTGAAAACTAAATTCTTCTTTGCGTGAATAATTATGAATGTAGATCTTGGTGATATTTTCATATAATGGTAAATTTACGGCAGATATAGGTCGGGCAAAAGGCGATTGGGGGGACGGGGTTGTGAGCGGATTGAAGAATGATGATTGTTGCTGGCAATTATCAATCAAGTTACATTTTGTACCATAATTATATTATTACGGGTAGGCCTAAGTGTTTAAACTGTTCCGGGCCTTTTTTATTTTGTCTTTTCAAATCTTGTTTGCATGATTCCTGTGTATATTTTGCAATGGCCGCCAGGCCTACAATAAACCTTGAACTTGAAACTTTCATAGTTTATGAAATAGGAAAACTCATGTTTTTCGTCGCTCAATGTCGCAAAAAATACACGTATTAGCCTCAGTGCGCGCTCAGTCCACTGATTGGATGATGACGTCACGACACTGCGTTTTCAGCAAGGACCAACTAGTTGGTTGGTTCCCGAGGTCTCGTTGAAACCAAAAATTAATGTCGGTGATCTCACCAGTCAACTAGACGGAGGATCAAAATCGGCTGGTGACCTTCAACTGTAGGATGCCATGTTTTTTTGAAGGTGGCAAGCAAGAAAAATGGCCCCCGGGCCAAAGTTCAGTTCTGAAGCGTTCAACCTATACCTAGGTGAAAATATTTCTCTAACAATCAGACCCACATATTGTGTGCTGGGTGACACTGAAACTGTAATATCTCTTGTAAATGGCTTTCTACATATTACGGACTACCACTGAATTGCACACTGGACGCTCACAGCGGGCGTGTCCCTTGCAAACTTAGCACCTGTCTCACCACCAGAGGTATACATAAACCAGTGACCCTCAAACGTGGGGGGAGGGGGGTTGTTAAGTTTGAGTTTGGGTTAAAGGCGCGTCAGCACGATAACGGCCTCTTCGCGTCTTACATGGTTATTTTCTTTATCTCACTTTGAGTTAGTTTTCAAGCTTTCTGATTCTTATGAATAACATCGAATTGAAATAAAACTGTGACCGGAAAAGGCGGATAGCAAGGGGAGGAATGTGGCCTGGATATCAGAGAACCACTGATATAAACGAATGCGTTTATTCAATGGTGAATTCGAATATCAACACAAAAGCGCCCCTATGCGATCCACATCCAAAAGTATTATGCAGGAGACTGAATCGAATTTTAAAAGGAGCCATTTCCGCCCCATAGCTAAACAAATTATTCACAACAGGTTGTTTCTGTTTAGCACGTTTGCTGCAAATGTTCATGTGTTCCAGCAAATTAAAATAATGTCGAGTGGTAGCTTTCTGCATGACAAATGGCAACACGTCTAAAGTTTATGATAGAGCAAGTCTCTGATGTCAAGTGTTGAGGGCATTTAAAATGTACATTTTGGTACATGTGTTTTGGTTAGGACACGATGAATCTCTGGAGAATTGGAAGACGTGGAGAATTAGGCTCAGCCAGCACTAGCAGATTTTGATCGGCTAATCAGTTGGGTAGTGACGTCACCAAGACTACGTTCAACGAGACCCCGCCCATCAGCTAACTAGTTGGGTACCACTGAAACACAATATCTTGGCGTCACCATCCAACTGGGCAGACGTAATCGTGTTAGTGCTCAAGTAGGCGAAGGACAATATCGTCGGGTATTTGCCATATTGTTGTATTGCCATATAACCTTTGGTAGTACTGGCAATGGATAAGACAATTGCACAAAAAACAGAAACAAGCGGTACGGGTTCAAACAGCAAAAAAACGGAGGGTGTCGAACACCGAGAGTCATGAACTCGGTGTGGCCGGGGCCCTAGAAGATGTTAGGAGGTTAAAGACCGAAACATCCTAATGAAAAAATCCACTCTTCCTCTGAAGATCGCCATCTGTCTCGCTCCACCTGAGCAGTTTCTTACCACAGATTATTGTTCTATGTGATTTTTTGCCTTCTGGATAAACTGAGGATTGAAAGTGTGGTCGGCCAAAGAACGCATGACGGTTGTAAAGAGAACATAGTGTTTCACGTGGAAAGCTACAGCCAAACAGTGAACACAACTCAGTATTTTCTCTATTTGGCTTTGTAATTGCACTACGTTCCCCCTAACATCATCCACAACGCATACAACATGACGTCACAAATACAGATCTGGAAACAGTTTTTCACCGATTGGAATGACACTCAATACATAATGAAATCAGGAGTGTGAGAAGCACTTTCATGACAAAACCTCAAAATCGGCAAAATGTTACACACAACAATATGGTAAATACCCGACGACACGTATGTTTATGTCCACCCTCAAGCTCTAATCTAGAACAACGAATAATGTATAAGTTGGCTACCCTGTGCCACAAATGTACAAAAACGCACCAACTTATTTAACTGATTTTTTTACTCTCAATGTACCATCACGGCATCTTTGATCATCTGCTGACACTAAAGAGTTAAAAATTCCTAAGATGTCCCTTAAGACCATGGGTGCAAAATGTTTTTCTTTTCAAGGGCCTCAGATTTGGAATTCTCTGCCTCTGTCTTTGGGAGAGACTGAAAATTTTATGACTTTTAAACATCAGCTGAGCAATCATCTTTTTTACACACTGAATGTCCATTTTTTGTTTTCTCCTGAGTATGCCTGTGTATTGTGTCTGTGATTTATATGATATAAATGTTGTAAATCGCTTACAGCCTAGTTGTTAATGGGATGAAGTGCTATATAAATGCTGTGTATTATTATTATTATTATTATTCCGCTATGATGATATTGGGCGGGTTGTGCCCAGAGACCACTGCATTGTTTCCGAACTTTCCCACGGTAACAAGTGACCCACAAGTTTCATGCTTGATATAATGCCAGGGCCGCATGGTAGACTATCGTAACTCGACTTGTTTCAGAAATTGAGTCTATACATGTCGCATGTTCGTAGCCCTTGAAAGCCCGCATGTTGTGTAGTAGGTTGGGGCTTGAATTCTGAACCCTGAGGGTTAAATAATGTTTTTAAAATATCGTAACTACAAAGTCTGATCAGGAAAGTTCTTCAGTTTTTTGCTGCTCCTGAAAAATATTGTAAACATAGAGTTACGACAGTTCACAATGCGGTCCTCGATTAATGACCTCTACGTTTCATGCTCAACAAATAGCCGGGCTCTGAGTTCGGAGAGAGCAAGTCGATACCACAACGATCACAACTACGCTATGAAGTTCAGAAGCAAGACGATAGACCAGTAGTTCTGACCGTGGGCGATATAGCCCCCCCCCCCGGAGTGATTTCGATTTCCGGGGGGGGGGGGGCGAAAACAAAGAAAAATGCGTCAGGGGGGCGATTTGGTGGCAAATACGGGGTTGCCAATGTCTTGATCAACAGCAGGCCTAGGTGGGTTTTATGAATAGAAAAGACTTTTTTGTGTGTGTGTGTGCATTTGACAGGGAATGCTCTCTGTTTTATAATGAATAATCAAGACATCTATTGTCAGAGATAAGGCTTGGAAAAACTAAACATCATAATTTGTGTGTAGTCTGTCTTTTTGTGAAATGTACATGTATCTGTTTGGGTTTGAGTAGAGATTTCACGGGGGAGCGGTGGGGGGGGGGGGTCGGAAAGAAAATTAGGAGCCTAGGGAGCAGGCTGCCTGAAAAAGGCTGAGAACCACTGCGGTACACAATAATAACAACAGAGGACAGGACAGAAAGAGACCCTGCTAGGAGCGTCCACCAACCACCGGCTAGCCTGGGTCACTGACTGACTCCCGACACGAACATTTATTTGTCTTACGCGAGAATTGTGCTACGTTGGGTCAGGAATGTGCACACTCCACAGCACGTCATGCACTTACCTAAGCCTTTCATGGCCTTGCGCAAACCCGCTGAGGCCTTCTCGGGGTCAAACGGGTTGGCCGGCTGGATCGAGCTCTGGGGGGAAAAAACAACAACATCATTACAATTTTATAACATCTATCTATATATACTATATATATTTGTGGACTTGAGATTTTTCGTTGCAAAAGGCTTCTGAACCACTCAACACTCAGACTTCAAATTTTATATGGTGCATCAAAATGGATGTAAGGGTGCACAGTTTTTAATAGAATTCTCAAATCGGTGTAGTTTTTTTTTATTGGAAATTTATTGTTTCGCCATCATTTAGATCTATTTCAGGTCATGGTTCGCCATTCTAAGGTTTCGTTATCACTTCCTGCGATGTGTTCACTATCAAACACACTAACCCGTGCGCAAATCATGCTGTTGTACGGGATGCGCAGTGTGTCAACTCACAAAGGCAGAGCAGTAAGACTTATTTAAAAACAAACAAACAAAAATAAAATAAACAAATAGGAACAGACAAGATGAAGCAGGTCCATAATAACCACCCAGAACTGAAACCAATATTTAAACCGATTTATCCCGGGCAGGGTCGGGGACCTCAGCTAGTGTATTTATATTGTCATCAACAGGAAGGGGCCATCCGTAAAGTAAGTAAGTTCTGATGGAGGAAAGAGGTGGGGAGGGGGGGGGGGCAGATTGCCTCCCCACTAAGCCCGTATGAAAAGCGTACCAGCGGAAGAAAAAAAAAAAAACTATGAACATGCAGTTTTCACCTGATTTCAGTTTTTTATAATGTACCTTTTGATGAACAAATCCAATTGTGAAGGCACATAGTCATATCATGCTCAGCAAAGGACAGTTTTCGAAGCTGAGCTGTACCTTTTTCCACGCCGAGTTTTATAGTTTGACATTCCTAGTTTTTCCTGGCAGTGTTTTCTCTAACAACAACAAAAATTAATTCTTCCCGTACATTGGCTTGAAAGAGCTTGGCCAGATTATCTTGCATTACTTTTTCTTTCCTAGTTTGGTCGTCTGATATTTCGCTTTTCCTGTCCGTGTTTTGATCATCAACAACAACACCAATAAAGGGAATAAAGCGCATATACAGTGCATATCCGTACAACGCACACAATTCGATGACGCTGAACACACACCGGAATACTCACAGTCAGCACCAATGACCTGTATTACTGACCTTGTTAATTTGCATAGTTTTTAAAAATATGAATCGGCTTAGTAGCAAAACAATCCGACTTCAGCTGCTCGGAGATTGCGTGATCTGCGCCAATAATACTTGAGTGTACGTCGATCACCAATGGCTACCCCTACCCCTTTTCGCACGATTAGTCAATCTGACTACCGCCCATTGATACAAACTGACTAGACCCTCACACTCCCAGGTTCATCTGACTATTCCATGTGTTGTCACTTTAAATTCGTGAACACCATACCAAGTTTTGTTTCAGCAAACCTTCACCGGTCGCGCTTTTGGTAAACATGTTGTACGGATATGCACTATCCATATCCATACAACTTGTTGTACGGATATACACTTCCATAAAAAAGAAAAATAAACTTCCGGTTCAATCTTTCGGCAGTAACTGGCAGCAACTTCCGGTGCACCATTAAATTATCACAGTGAATTAAATTAGGCCAGGTTATAAGTGTCAGACACAGTCAGCTGCTGACAGACAAGAAGTGCACACCATAACTTCCTATATTCTCTTAGTAAATCCGGAAGGACCCTATCATACTCAGCCCGGTCAGACACGGTCAGCTTCTGCCACTAATTCTTGAGTGTGCATTTTGCTGGCAGCAACTGGCTGTAGCGTTCCGGGCTTAGCACAGACCTCAATAGATACACTATCTACAGATCTCTGTGGGGCTCAGTATGATGCCCCCGTAAGTCCACTTGATAGTTGAGCCATTCTGCATGTAACAGATTTACTATGTTCAGGCACATACATGCATTATATTGAAAGGGCGCAAGGCTAGATAAAAGATACTAGAAACGATAAGATGAGACACTCCCTCCTTCGCGCCTCTAAAAAAATTGTGCACACAGTTTGTTCGCTGATCGGGGGCGTGGCCCATGGCGCATAGCATGAAAAGAATTTTTGATATGATGATAAATTAATGGTGCTGATTTTGTAACAGTGCTGCTGCAGCTTTAAAAAAAAAGAAAGAAAAGAAAAGTCAGTTTTCTCACAGCGATTGAGGTTATAGTTACAAAATTGATGACGTCAACCAAGGCCCACAGCGATAACTAAACAGTAAACAAAACTCAATATTTTCACTATTTGGCTTTGTAAAATATGGAATTGTTCATGACTTTCGCCCATTCGCCGCTAGGCGGCGGTGTTAAATCTATGCACGCTAAAAGCGCTAGCTGTCTCATCTTATTCTATCTAGTATCTTTGGCTAGATCTTATGTCATCACTATGTGACATGTGATACAGTATGTACATCTAATTTTATTTTGATACGAGCGCTTAACTAAGTGTATATATGAGGTGGGGGCGGGGGTGGGGGGGGGGGGGGGAGAGAGTAAGAAATGGTTTGTTGATTACTATTTTCATCGCCAGTTTTATATTTCAGATACTTCTGACCTATTTTGCTTATCAGCAGCCGGCTACTGCTACCACTGTGGCAAACCCGATGTACGACTTTTGCCTAGCAAAACTAGGTCAAGATCAACCAACAGGTGACACTGTGACTTTGTTTTAATCTTAGTTTATCCCCATTCAACCCTTTCAGACCCGAAATGCAGGCAGAAATGTGACTTGTTAAACACAGAGCACAAACATGCAGGGCAAAGCACTTTATTTATCCACGTCATTATGATTTTCTACAGGTAAATGTGAAAGAAAACACGAAAGATCAACCTGACCCTGAATCCGAAATTCAAGTGCATTCCAGGTATATTATATAATTAAATTGCTTCTTTTCCACAGCCGAAGGCCAGAGGGTTTTCTCAAGTGCCAGACTGGCAAAAATTCATTTTTCACATGATCTCCCAACCGTGAAAGAAAAACAAAATTACCAGCTCGCACGTTTATCAGTACCGGTACAGTCAGAAAAACCTTGGCACACTTAAACGCAATTTCCCCGCCTACTAGAGGACGGCAAACTCCGAAGCTGGAAAATCCTTGAATTATCATGTCATCCTCCTGGGCTGAAGATTGCGCCAAGGAATTAAAAAGAGGTCTGAATCCAGTTTAATTGTTTTTGAGAAAATTGAGTTACAATTTTAATATACTTATTTATCCATTTATTTTCTTTCGGCGGGTGGTTGGTGAACTCTTCTGATAGGGCCTGCTTCTGTCCTATTGTTCTTTTATATTTTCTGTCTTTTTTTTTTTTGTGCGTGTTTTTGTTGTTGCTGTTGTTGTTGTTTGTTTGTGTGTTGTTGTTGTTGTTGTTGTTGTTGTTTTCCCAGCATAACCTGACCCTTATCGTATTGACATGCTTTCTCCAAACTCAAACTCAGAACTATTCATTCATTTATTTTTATTTATTTTGTTGAAAATACCAACTTTTATCCATATAATTTTTACCTCCGGGGAGTTTACACCATTATTCCACTAAAAAGATTGAGAGGTCCTGTACACACTCATGGGGTTATCTGAGTTTCCAACGTAAGTGGAGCCAGATCGTTCTTTCATTCACAGACAAAGTTATGCATTATTCTTTGACATCACTGAAATAGTCTCTATAGCCAGGGGCACACGCGCGACTTGCTAGCGTATCTTAGTTTCATGTCCCCGTTGACTCTGTGATGAGTCCATGCCTCGAATATGCGCTCATCTCCTCTCATTCGCCTACATTTCAAAGAATGCGACACGACTGCAACGAGATAGCAAAACAACAAAGTCGCATATGTGAGCCTATGCTTAACTGCCAAACTCCGGGCGTTCCTTCTAACACCATACTACTCAGATAAAGTATATCAGACGAGGTTCTTTTTAACTTTACGCTCGGTTTTCTCGTGGGCGTCCACACTCCAGTAGTGTCCAACTTAGCGGTCCATTCACTTGCACCAAGATAAAACTCGTGTTTCGCAACATGGCCTGCGTACAGTCAAATACAGTGACGCGGGCTATTTTTAAACACTGGCCAAATCTCAAATCTTGTGAAACCACCTGGTTTGCGATACGCCCGTCGTTGTAGTGACGTGACTCAAGACTTAGCCCCCAGAGAGTGACGAAATCCACCCGAAATGATGTTTTCAAGGGTGTAGGCTCAGTAGTTCAACATTGTAGAAAGGCTTCACGGCAAAACACACACAGTGTATGCATTAGATGCCCTACGCTGATCATTGCTGTATTCTAACCATGCTTCTAATGCACACAGTCTGTGGCATACAGGGGTTTGGTGATGTCCCATTATGTCCGAGACTAATTCCTTGATTGCATGCCTTAAGGCTAGATACTCTTTGATTGGTTGCCCCTTGAAATGGATGTCCGACGGTGTCGTCACCCCCTCCCCCCCCCCCCCAAACCTCCCACCCACGCTCCCCTCTCTCCACGCCACTGAGCGCACAATAATAATACCAACAGTAATAATATATGTGTAATATTAATGTAATATTAATTAGCTAAACATGCAGTAAATATAACAAAAAACATAGGCAATGTCGCGTCACTCCTCTCAGTGGCCCCCTATTGCTACGCCACTGCTCGGAGTTACGCCTCTGAAATTTGCTCTTTGCGAGAAAGACCGCCAGCATCGACTTACATTGTATCCTGAATTCGATCGAATCCATTTCTCTTTTAGCATCGAATTTTTACAGACATCAATGAACGACAGGTCGATAACCAACCCAGCTGTTACAATCAATATGCTTTTACGCGAAAGTGATTTACCGATAATAAAAGTCCATATGAAATATTAACCGAGCCGAGAGGTACATCATGGTTACAGTGATGCATCGATAGACACGGTGGAGTGTGACTCAGGAACGGATAATTACCTATAGTTATGGTAAAAGATACAGAAGGTCAGGGTTGTACAGCTTTAATAATTAAGTTTGTTTGCCATGCCCAGTCATTAACCTAGATATAATTCTACATTCTCAGACGTTTAGTTCATTACTACCCATCCAGCCACCCGAAGGAAGTCTGACGCGAAGGATCGTCGTCAAATCTGTACTTAGTAATGACATCGTTTCTACGCAGATCCACTGGTTACCACATCGCACCAACATTGGTCTGATGTCACTAACCCGCCCCTACGATCATCCTACCAACCCTATGGAAAAACCTCTACAAATCTACGCCGGATTGGCGTAGGAATGTTGATTTGATAAAACTTGCCATAGCCAAACTTTTCACACTGACACTGGGTTTGAGTTTGGAGAAAGCACGTCGACAAAAGAACCGGTCATATTGTGCTATGAAGAAGCAAGACAATAAACAGTTTGCTATTATATGGGCCGTCTAAAAGGAAAGTTCACTCGATTCGGGTGATTTTTTATCCGTCCTTCCCCCCATGCACGTTTTTCTTACGCCTCAAGTCCTCTTCTCCGTCCTTACGCAAGCGTGTGACCAATAGAATGTTGAATGTCTATGATAAAGCCTTATTGCCTTAAATCGGCATTGCATTTTACATGAATTATTTGACCGTTTCTTTAGGGATCGGAGTTTTTAATAATTCCATTTGCTGAAAAGAAAAAAAAAAGCGAATTTAATAAAACCAAGACCAGAGTTGCCGGTCTATGGGATTTTGGCATTTTTTTTCAAGATCTTGGGATTTTTCGTACTTCTGTGTATTTCTTATTTTTACTTTGTTTGGTCCACAAGACTACGGGCTAGAGAGAGAGAGAAAGGCAAAAAAAAAAAATTGCCCTTTCTCTCACAATGCTGTTTGCCCTGGAGGTGTATGATACATTGTGGGATACTTGATATATTATTATGTTTGCACGTGTGACCGGGAACAATTGGACAGAAATATTTTTCCAGGAAGCTATCACTGATTATGGTTGTGTGCGCAACTGTGTTCGTATGTGTGATTACATACGTGACGTAGTATGAGATCATGCGTCTGTTCCCTGAGAATGATACTGATAAGTTAATGTTGTTGTGGAAGTTATCTCCGCTGAAGTGTGCACACAGCCGGCTTTAGGAGCAGCGTGGCCCAATAATCATAATCGTTGCTGTTTACTGTAACACCTGCAATGTGGTGTTGGGTGTATGATGCAGCTGTGTTGCTGTGTGTAGATGACAAGACTAAATTACCCTAGCACGGGGCCTAATTGCAGGCAATTGGTCTAACTGACTAGAGGCTAGATCTATATGTGTGATTACATACAAAATAGTGGTTATGAGCTCATACATAAACCGAAGGCGATGCGATGTCGTAACCAGCAGATCTACACAGGAGCGATGTCATTCCAATGCGCGAAACTGATAGCAATAGGATAGTAGGCCTACGCGTCGGATTTCCAACTTCTGGTCAGCAGATTGTATGTCCCTGAAAATAATGAACACTGTTGTAGATCTAAATGTTGTCTCCACATAAGAAGTAACGCGTGTATGAGTACATGAGTAAACGCATTGCATTTGTATTGTATTTGCTTGTGGGTGTTTTAGATGAACATGGCAAATTTATTAATACAAAAATGTGTATTACCCCAATGTGTGTTGAGCATTGCCTGTAGCGTTCCCTGTTATAATTAGCAGTGAGGTCAAAGTCTTGAGTGTAAACAGCATACCTACGTAGTCAGATGGGTATTCAGGCATTTAACTTAGCAGATGGGCAGACTGATTGACTGGGAACTTGGTAGGTAGACAGTTTTTGAGTCTGAGTTTGGGAAAGCATGTCCACACGATAACCGTTGTACATGTACTAGGAAGAAGCAAGACAGTTGAGAGAATGTAACAGAATGATAGGACAGAAGAGTGACACACTCGATTGTCAAGCAGATAGATGCACCATGATGATTCTGATTCGAGTGTCTGACTTGTCCGTACAGTGTGTTCATGTTTAGTAGTAATATACTTTTTTGTGTGTTTTTGTTATCATTGTCATATTCAGTGAAAACAGATGTTTCCACTAAAACCTGGAGTCGTATGTTGTTGTGTGATTGATATGATATGGATTTCACTCATCACAAAGCAAGTGTAGCTCGCTCAATAGGAGTGAATGTGTGTGTGTGTGTGTATGTGTGGTCTGTGAATGTGTAGAGAGCATGGTATGGGTCTGATTGAAAGCTAACCCCGAGCTATAAACAAACAAACAAACAAACCTTGTCCATCTCACACACTTCTGTATCAATGGCTTTGGTGGTATTGAGTTATTTATCTCACAGTGAGATCTATATTTTCACAATGTGACGTATCTATAATACCTTTTGAAGTTTTGAGCAGGAAAGTTGTTGACACGTCAAAGAATAATAAAAGTGACCAAACCTTTGACACACTCTAATGCTAATTGAGAAAACATTTGATATGCCTATACTAGTACTTGAGATGGACAATAAATCAATAGAGAGTTCCCTCCAACAAATTTCTGATTACAGGGTCATATTAAAGTTCTGAAAACCCTCCAACATTTCTAATCTTGTTTTCATCAACCAGGAAATTGGCACATTTTAGTATCATAATTCTCATCTTGTTTATATACATAAAATATGCAATTTCCAACATACTAGTCAGTTTTCCCCATGGACAAAGAGTGTTAAATAAGCAATCTATTTTGGAATGTTTCTTTTTACCATTCACCATTTCTCTTCCCTGGCAACAGGTGGTACATGTGCAAAAATAGACCTTGGATCTCCTTCAAAACATTTCATCTCTACCAACCCACCTTTTCCTTTTTAATCCCACTCCACCCCCTTCTCTTCAGCCTAAGCTTATTTTACTCAACATCCAATCAAACAATGAAACAAACAAAGGCATTAGGAGTACGTGATAACAGCATACACGCATTTGTTAGAAATGCAATGCTGCAAAAATAAAAATGCAGCAGAGATAGAAAATGAGTCGATGTGTTTCGCAAAGCTGGTTACCCCAAAGTTAGAAGCAAGCAACTGGAAAACTATACCTGACGAAATGTAAATGAATGAAAATATTTTTATCATAATAATTATCAATCTTTCAGGTGGAAAATTATAGAACAGCTGTCTGAAATTTTAAACTGACTGAGAGAAAAAAAATCCCGCTATCAAAATAATGGATCTAGGCCTGGAAAAAAAACAAAAACACAACGAAATTTTACACAAGTGACTGACAGTAATACTCAAATAAATGTTATACTTTATAGATTGCACTTATTTATCTACTTCATTTCTCGTGCCATGGCTTTTAAAAGCCCCAGGCTTTGACATTTCTTCTCTATAGATACTTGACTCCACTTTTGAGAAATGTGGCTTGAGAGCTAAGTTCCACTAAGCCTTTACAAGAATGGGACGAAAATTCAGAAATGTTGAGTAGCTAAATGGACAACCATACATGGACTTGACATTTTAATGGCAGATAATAATATTTAATAGCTGATATGTCAAATGAAACCTACTGATGGCCTGAACTCAATTTTTGTAAGAAGTGAACATAAAACACTTGCTTGTTTAGTAAACTCGATTTATTTATTGGCCTAACTTGACAACTGTTTGTGTTGATTTCCAGCGTTGTGCAATCTAACCCTGAGGCTGTGAAAATGTGCCCCTAAAATAAGATAAGAAGAAGGTTATCTACTTGAGGAGGAATGTGTCGGGGAAGAAAGGAGGGGTGGGTGGGGGGGGGAGGTCTATATCTATTTGTAGAGGTTCTCTGTTTCATTCCCACGGAACTGTCTTACGTCCTACCTACCTAACGGCCGACCTGGCAACTTTTAAAAGACGAATATGGCACCCCCAAAACATTCTAAACCTGGCATCAACAGGTCCCGTCTGGATAACTTATGAATAAATTAACACGACTGTTTGCCTAAGGTCACGACACCCTTCTCTTGCCCGCGGACCTTAATTATTTTTTTCCCCGTTTTTGACAAAATTATTCTGATAAGCCTAGGCTCAAAGACTGTTGCAAGCTCAGCACCTCACGATACTAGTAGGCCTACCAAAACTAGATCTAGATTTACCACTGTGAAGGGGGCGGTTACTATAATGTTCCCAAGTAACACACCAAAACATATCAAATACATGACTCACCAAAGGCGTTGGCATCACAGGAGGTGGTGTAATCGACGACATTTTGAAGAAACTGTTGCTAAACACACAATGGGCGAACTAGCTGAGCAGATACTGACTACTTTGTAACTCGTACGCGGTTAATATAAGGCCTGTGAGTAATGCATCGATCGCGTCACGCAGTTGTGTGACTGGTCTGTTTCTCAAGAGATGATCTTGCCGGCCGTGAAAGCGCCTGTTGAATTTACCACAGCACAGTGCTAGTGCACACAAGGCAACGCGTACTCTCGTTTTCTGAACCCCTCGCCTTCCCCCTTTCCATCCCCACGTTACAGCAATGTGTTTGCCTTGGAAACGATGTTGACATTGTTTTATAGTAAACTGATGTGCATAATTTAATCATAAAGTATAACGGGGTAATTTTTGGAAAAGGTAACTGGTTGATGTGGGTGATACACACAAGGGGGTTAGATCAGTTTATACTATACAATGTTTAATATACTGTAGTAATTCTGTCCGTCAAATGACGTTCGGTTGGCATTGCCTGACGGCAGAAAAAAAGTGATCATACTGGATCCCTAAACTTGCCACCATACTTAGATGAGGAGGATGAATCTGTGTATGTTTATTGGGAAATGCCGGGTTGGGGAGGAGTTGGGGGGGGGGGGGTCTAAACCGTATCAAATTTTCTTTCCGGTGGTAATGGAGAAAACACTGGATTGCGAAGAAGTGTTGGGGTGCCGACCCAGTAGATCCGACTACTCAGTTTGCTTCCAGGTGTTTTTCTTCCAGCGTTTCGTCGATAAAACATCGGAACGGATGTAAGATGGATGCCATACAGTTTGAATCCGTTTCGATGTTTTATCGAAAGTTATGTGTGGCGGGAATGGGTTCATAAGAACAATGGACGCGGAAAGGTTGCAACTAATTTTGTTGCTTTGGTTAAAGAGAAAACGATCTAAACGAAAACGTAACTGGGTGCACCCAGTATTTAAAGAAAGAGACGTTTATGGCGAGTACATGGTATCATCATCTGTTAGAACAAATTCTAATTGATAAAGAAAAATGTGTTGCTTACATTCGAATGGAGCCAGAGACATTTTTTACTCTTCTTGAAAAGATTGGGCCACACATAGAGAAGAAAACAACAAACTTTCGGAAGCCACTACCGGCTAAAGAACGGCTCATCATTACGTTAAGTGAGTTGTGTGACATATTAAGTGAAAGTGTAAAACCATACGTAAATCTGCACCTTTTCTTGAATCGTATCACCTACTGTTTTGTGATCACAACACTTTTTCTTTTAATATGCAAAAGTTCCAATATAAAGAAATCCAAGTGGTTATTTTTCAAAAGCCAGACATGCACATCCTGGTTTTCACTAATTTCAGTGCTTTGGGCCCGTCTTGCTTCAACCAAGATCTAGTCCTTACAATCCCATGTCAAAAGTAAAATTATATTAACATTTGGGGATATTCAGAATGAATTGCAAAGTGTTTAAAATCCTTCGTGGATATGAAGTTTTTTAAAGTTATTTAGATCTATCTTTCAAGAGGCTCGAAACTGCATGCTGATAGGCTTTTATCAGTCGCTTTGTAGAATCTATGTGGCAAGCAGTAAAAGAACTCGCATGCATCATGTGCAATTATTGGATGTTTTAAAGGCTGTGTCCGTATTCGTAAATGAAACAACTATACACGTAACCTAGACGGTGTGCCAGACAGTAACACTCATTGTTTGCCTGATGAGAGACGGGCCAATTTTAGTGTTGCACTAAAACCTTTCGATACCACAAAAAGCTGGATTCACCTCCGGATCTGAAATGGTAGATGAGACGGATGCACTGGGCCGTTGATATTTAGTTTAAGAGCCGATGTAGTACGCTCCGGTAACGGATCAGGGGTCAACTGCCTGACTCGAGCTGGAAACGGATTCACTGGGCTGGCACTATTAATCAGTTTGCACTAATCCGCCCGTGAGAGAGAGAGAGAGAGAGAGGCCGAGAAGCCACAGAGAGAAGGGGAGACGAGAGACAGAGAGAGAGAATGACGTATGATTCAGGAGGGAGGGAGAGAGGGGGGAAGAGAGAGGAGACAGAGAGAGACACAGGCGGGGGGAGAAAGAGAATGATTCAGAGAGAGACAGACAGACGAGAAGAAGACAGAGAATGAGGTATGTCTCAGAAAGAGGGGGGAGGAGAGTGGAGGAGGAGGACTAGGCGACAGAGATAGCTAGAGAAAAAGAGAGCGAGAAGACAGTTTCGACTATGGAGGAGAAACGAGAAACAAAGGCCAAACATTCACTCTAAAGCATTGAAATTTTAACCCCTACGCCATCTTCACTAAGGAAAAAAAAAATTAATGTCTTGATCTTGACCCTTCCACTTATCCGGTCCTCATTCTGAACCCCCTACACTAAGACTACAGTTTAGTTTCCATGCAAACGTATAGTAACAATTATCGACGTGTGATAATTGTTTGGTCTTCCATTCTCCGTTTATTCGGAGAACTTGCTCACGCATCTCCCATGATGTAACTCGTCAATTCGTACTCCCATCACGCGACACTCGCAGCCATCAGCTTTTGTGTGTCGAAAATCCCACCTAAGTCAGAACTGTTAATCAGAGGTCTAATAATTATGTAACACATGAACTTAGGAAAGAAGTGGCGCTGACAGTTGACTTGCGAAAAAGCAGTGATAAAGATACGATTATTGGGCACTTGATAATTATATTAGGCCCAAAGGGTATGCATGTACATGGCTTTGCACTTAAACGGATCATTTTAAGGGGATGCGTGGTAATTGTAAAGGATAATTGCAAACTAGTGTACCCCTGCTTAAATGGCAGATTACATGATCTATTGTTAAAAGGCTGAGTTACATAGGTCTAAATCAGTTTAATCCGTTGTCCTGAAGACCTACAGGTTGTTATTTGCTGCTTTCCCCCCATTGCTTTCATTGCTGCTGACAGTGAGTGTCTCTATCATTATTTCTTCCTTTATTTTATTATATTATTTATATTATTATTATTTGCCACCATTTGCCACATTGTGATCTATGTCTCATCAATATTCAGTCAGCCGTGGCATCAAGTCAACTTGGCAATGTAAAAAATCGTACATGGTGTCATGATGATTGCACAAATCGAAGAAAGACTAAAACATAGCGTCACACAACTGACTTTTTTTTAACCCCTGAACATATTCATGTCTGTAGTTATGAAATAAGCCTGCGGCAGCCTACATCTTGGGTCATTGACTGATATAAATGTTATTCAAAAAACAAAAGAAAAGAGAACCGGGAGTAAAAGTGTGAGGTAAGCAACAAAGCTTGACGCAAACTCAAAATTATGGAGAAAAGAAAAAGATGTTTGTTGCCATGCCTCGCATAAAAAAAAAAGTAACTAAAAAATCAGAAACGATACAATAAAATGTTTCTGAATTATTTCCTAATTTTTTCTTAATTACACCTTAAACGTTTCTTAAAATTAGAATTAAAGTATTTTCTTAATTATTGTAATTATAGGTATCTTAATCATTAATTTTCTTAAACGTCTCTAAATCATTTCTGGTCGAGGGTTGGCTACACACCTTTTTCTTATTGCCATATCTTGACGTCATATTGAGTCAGTTTGGTGTAAACGCTATTTTAACGACATAGATCTAGGCCTACAGTGTTATGTAAATCATTCGACGATGTTTTTTTTTTTTTTAATGCTAATAGTTCTGAATTATATGTTTGTCGGGTGAGTTTCTTTTTAGGTACAAAATAATTTGGTCCATACATCTAAATTCAATGCAACAACGTCAATTAGTTAGTAAAATAGGTAGAGCTGTATCTAATAACAGGGACTTCCGTAAACAACAAAACCATGTGTTTCTGTTCGCTGCGAGTGTGACCCAAGATTTAGTGCAGTCCGAACGTGAGGTAAGATATCCCTTGTTCTAGATCTAGATGTGAGCCTCCATGACCAGTATGGTATGTTTGTGAAAGCTCTTTTTATGAAAATGTATGCCTAATGTCACCATGCAAATTTGCGTAGGCCTAAAGCCAAAGGCCTAATATCGCATTCTCGCTGCCAGTCATGTGCAATCAGTGTCAGTCGTGGCACAACTGCTAGATCTAGATCTAGAGATAATTAATTTCATTCATTAGATCAGCTTATCTTTGCGTCTTTTACTGTCGATTTATTAGAGAACTAATGAGGATTATGATAAATGTTGGCTACCTTAGCCACATGCGGTCCAGAATTCAGTGCCAGTGGGCATGCAATAGAATGCATGATACTTGATAGTTGATACTGCTGTAGATCTAGAACGCAGAACTGTAGGCCTAACGTTCTTAGTCTAGATTGAGATCTTATTGCATTTTTTCATGATTTATGTTCGTCCAGATTCAAAAACTGTCACCAGGCAAGACAGGACAGTTTGTGTCTGGACATGAAGGCTATAGGAAGGGATAATATAGATCTAGTAGATCTAGATCTAGATCTAGACCTATTCTAATTCAGAATCAGAGGAGTGCTGAATGCATTATTTCAGTGGCACCTCAAGGATGTGCCTTTAGGAGTGCCTGTGCAAAAGGGGGGGGGGGTCGAGCTCCCCTGGAAAATTTGTCCTCTAGATGGATGAATGTTTTTATAGTTAATGATCGGTTCATCACAAAACACTCAGAATATGAAATAAATGGATTGTTCTGGAAACAGCCAGATTCGGTAACCTTTAAAATTCTACCATTTAATTTGTTGTTGGAATGTTTTTTAACTGTAAAGTTGAATTACTGAGATCAACAGTTTACATTCAATCACTTTTCAGATTTAAATGATGACCATGTTTCCCTGTGGAGTTCAACCCCCAAACTTCAATAGAGAAGTTAACAAGAGCAGGAAGGCTGAGGAGTGGGCCAATGTATGTCATGGTGTGATGAAATCAATGCAGGATACTCTAGCAGTATTGTATGATGGTGTTGAGAGAGGTAAAGATTTCTGGCCCAGGCTACTCTGCTTTCATTAAATGTATGCTCATTTTTTTGTCATTCACTCTTTTCTTGTTGATGCAGATTGCTTCACACATTTTGCGCTGTTTTGGGATTGTTTTGGTTATGCTTGATTACATACATATGGCTATCTTGAAAGTTGTATGTAGATTTATTTCCATAATTTTGTGTAATTTCAGCCAGATGATAGAGTATTAATTTATTATTCTCATCACAGTTAAATTACGCGGTTTTTGGTCAGGCACTTATTTAATCTACTACTTTGTTGGGAGATTATTTTTCACAGTCAAGATCAGTGTCAAATACATTAACAGTGTTTTGTCCTTTTTTGTTCATCCCTTGAAATCGTGTTGATTCAAATGAAAGTGATTCAGCGTTTAATGTTTTCATCGTGTCTTGACTCTTTCCCTACGGTAGAAAGCACACTTCCCTAGCGGCAGCCAGTACAACGCAGCCTGCGTTGTGATGTTGTCAAGGTATTCCTTGACCATTGTAATGGAAAATTTTAACATCCTGTGACATTGAACCTTGAAAATAGAATTCTTGGTAAAGCTTCCTGACTTTGTCCTAGAGTGTCCAGCAATACTACGTGTGTGATAAGTGTAAAGTTTGGACCACTGTTGTGTGTAAGGTGATCTTTGTTTCATAGGTAGAGCTATGAATCCAAATTTCACTCATTCAAAAAAGTTACTTAGAAAGAAAGAAAGAAAGAAAGACAGTACAGTATGGCCAAGTCCTTGAGTATGGCGTATAACCCCAGGGAGTACTCCAGCTAGACGTGGAATGCTGGCCTGTGGGGAAAGAGTTAATAATGTGTTGAATTATCAAGTTTTCTCATTGGTGTAATGAGTGCTGATGATAGTGAAGTATAGCCAATCAAAGCCAAAATTTTGAAATCTACTTCTTATTGCATGAAAGAAACTCTTTGCTTTCAGATGAAGAAAATCCAGCAGTAGGAGGAGGTGGAGATATATCAGAAAGTCAGACATTGCTTGAGGTGGCAAACAGATTTGCCCAACAGTGTGAAAAACTTTCTTCTATATTGAGGTACACACACCTGTATTATAACCACGCATAAAAATAACATTTAATTTAATGTTTTTGCTTTTTTAAGCTATTTCCTTTTTTTTTTTTTTTTACTTTAACATTCGCTGGGTTGGTCAGTGGGAGCACTGCTGGCCAAAATATTATTTCCAAGATGAAGTATGGAAATTGTCTTCCTAGGGCAGAAGCCTGCCCCAATTTAGATTTTCATCCTCTTTCAGCCTGCCCCAATTTAGATTTTCATCCTCTTTCAGCCTCCCCCAATTTAGATTTTCGCCCTCCCTCAGCCTGCCCCCCTTCATGTGTAATGGATTCATAAAACATGAATATTAAATACGAAATATGCTATCTTACTGAGCGCTGCTAGGTTCAGGCCTGCCGAGTGATTTTAGTCCATTTTCAGATTCCCACTTATATGAATTTCTTCTCTTACTGAGACGTACTCATCTCGTTTCCCTGCCTATAGTTTTGCCTTCAGATTTTTCTTTGTTCTTGTTTTCTGAGTGTAGTATGCCAACTTATGGACAAGTCAGGCTGCCTCTCACTGCTGTAATAAAAGTCATCTCCAGATGCCTAAAAGTGTCATACACAGATGTGGTGAGTATGTAAACATCCAGGTTCTTCACTTCACTTCAGATGAGCTCATAAGGATCATCATTGAAGAATTTTATTCTTTTATGCGCAACTTTTTCAAGTCACACTCTAATGAAAGGCTTTTGGAAGGTTAAAAAAGATGGGAACTAAGAACATACACTTTAAGCATTGATATCAACAGCATCCAAGAGCATTTTCTTATTTTGTAACAACTTCTCAAGTTAATTGATAAGCCCTAAGTTACTTCTTGCTGAATCACTCTGAAAATGGTTCTGTTGCATTTTAATTTTCAAAACTCATGCCCTGTCCATTTTATATAACTAAGTTTTTCATTTTATTTCTGTGTAACATGTTTGCATTTTTTCTCATTACTAATGGTGTCTTTGCTTTTGAAGTACTATTTGATATTTCTTTCCAGATTTAGTGGTCAATTTGAATCTGATTTTATGTTCATTTTTGCATAAAAATTTTGTATGAATACAAACTATTGATGAAAGAATTTTTGCATTTCAGAAATCAATTCCTTCCATGACTGAATTAGCTGAAATCTTGCCCACCATTCACCAAGCAGCACTGCAGAGTCTGTCTCAGCTCATTCTGTGGTAAGCATAGCTTTGTTTTCTGAACTTTTCAAGTATTTTGTATTCAAGTAATCTCCAGTTTTTACTCACTTAGAGATAGCTAATATTACCAATAAAAAATGGTGCACACCTAAAACTTTGAGGCATAAGAATGAAATACCTCCTCTGCATGCATAGTTGATGTGAGATAAATAATTAAATAAAATCTGATATCTTATTCAACATAGCAATAGATTAATAGTGGGGCGGATGTTTAAAAGTTCGTATGAAGTAATTGAAAAATGGCCAAAAAATGGAAGAACCTGAAAATATTATAGTAATACAAGTAAACCGTTATGGTTGTGTTTCAGCCAAGGGGAAATTAAATTGTTCCAGCGTTTGATTTTTGGTGCTGTGAGCATTTCCCATCATTGGTGTCTTATTCAATCCATTTAAGTCCATTTTTAAAAAAGATCTAGATGTATACTGATCATGAGTGAACTTATGTGTGATGGATTTGACTGTGTTGCTTGCGGCACCGACGAGTTATTTGGTACCTCTTCTGTTGTCAGAAATGTTCATGCATACGACCGAAAGAACTACAACTGCATTGACAGACTTGCTTACAGGCAGTTTCAAACTTTATAAGATCTAAGAAGAGCTTTGAGTGGCAATTGCCAGACTTGCAAACTTTCCGTTATTTAGCAAGGTTGACCTCTATTAAGATGTTTTTTTACAGAACAAGAAATTCCTGCTAGGTTGGAGGAAAAAGGCCAGTTGAGTAAAGTGGGAGACAGTGGTGAAAGTATATATATGTTATGCTAATTTACGTAGAGTCAAAATATGGCAAAATGAAAATGAAAAAGTTGTAGCAAAGTGTTTGCTTCAAGCCTTGCTGCGTCCCACAGGTTTTCTGTGGTTTTTTTTTTTTTTTTTCAATATTTTGTTGATATACGTTGAGTACTATATGTGACCTGGGAAGTGTGTTGCAGTGTTTTATATTTGTATTGTCCTCTCTATGGAAATCACAACTAACCGACAGTTTCCATTTGTCTTTATAGGACATTGGTAAATGTTAACTGTCCCTTACTGAAGTTGTCATACGACAGATTGCTGGTCTGCATGTTGTCAGTCGGCTGTTGGAACCTTGTTAAACCTGGCCTCAAAGCAAAGGTTATTGCTAGGGGACTGCAGACTAATTACAAAGCTAAATAGAGGAAATACTGAGCTGTGTTCATTGCTCAGCTGTAGTTTTCAATGTATTATAAAAAACCGCAGAAAAACTGTGGGGTCGCAGCTTCTGTGCTGCCGTCCGAGCAAGAACTCGCAGATAAGTAAACATATTCTGTTTAGATTCTATACATTTCTTATTGCAATCTTTTATTGTTCCATTGTTTTCTCTGTTCCATTTTTCTTTTTTTCTGTTGTTTTTTCTTTTTTTTTCCTTGATGAAGGCGCTTGCCAATTATCGAACATTTTCTGTCTTCTCCTTTAGTTTGCATTGGATTGTTTGGGTATAATTTCTTACGCGAGGCTTTGCTACATACAACTTTTTCTTTTTTCCCAATTTTGAGCGTTCTATGTAAAATATTGTGGTCCCCGAACAACAGCCGCAAACTTTTGAGTTTAGATTAAACGAGGTTCCAACAGCCGACCAATGATTTACTGGTTACGTACCACAAGTTATGATTGATATATTCTCTCTCCTTTCTGTAGCTGCAAGACAGAGCTTTTACCACAGAGTCTGACCATCACAGATTTATGTTTGCAAGCATTGACCTCCACCCAGCACATGGACAATATAAGAAAATGGTAGGGTACGTTTATTAAATATTTCAAACTCATTGTCATACCATACATGGTAGGCTGTTGATAGGGATGGGTAGTATTTGCATCACAAACGATTACTGAATAGAGTACACAACTCAGTATTTTCTCAATTTGACTTCATAATTAGACTACGGGCCCCTAGCAACATTCTACATATGTGTGGCACTCCATGAAAACCCGTCGGATGACGCACAGGCTGCTTTTGAGATACAGGCCTGCAAGGTAATTTTTCTCCGTTTCTCCTGTTATTACACCTGACACTTTAAATGGCCATAATATCTCAAAAACTATTTAAGATATTGACTTCAAATAAAAAGCAAAATACACAGAAAATGTCCCGCTTTTATAATATATCTCAAAATGTGAAATTTGACCCATGTGACGGGTTTTCCTAGAGCACCACACATATCATTAATTAAAACATCTCGCCACCCCAGCACTGCCGTGTTCCATCTCCCCATCAGTGCTGTTTGAGAAAATGACTTGTAACGTGTTGTAGATAAACTTTACACAGTTTTAAATCAGCTGTTTAACACTGCAGAATCTACTCCAAAAGGCAAGATACATTCATAATTTTTTTTTTTTTTTGAATGATAAAATACACTTTACTATGTCATAAAATGGTTTTATCGCTGTTTTTGTAAAAAGTAAAAATAGAATGAAGCAATCCTTGGTTGAAAATCTGTTCGTTATAAATATAATTAATTTTTTTACTTGACAGTTGGCCCCAAATTTAGATTCTATTTTTGGCCTGAGTGGATTGAGCCACCTGATGATAACTGGAGCTGGTTTTATAGTTGTCTCCCCTATCACTAGGCAAACAAGACTCTAAACCGAATCTAGTTTGTAACCTGCCATGCCTTCCTTCATTCCTTCAGTGTGTGTTTTTGCTACGCCAGGGGTGACACAATTACAGCCATCATCTTTCTTATCTCAATTGCCACCTTCCTGCCAAATTTAAGGCCTGAAGAGTGTATAGTTTGGTCAGTTAGTGATGCCAAAGGTTGCAAGTTACTGAAATATATAATAGATGTCATGGTTTTCATATCCCCCAGGGTAACAAGAGCGAGGACTTACAGAGTGTTGTGTTTACTCATAGAGACATGTGGGTGGGGCCAGTACCTGACACGCCAGTCTAGAACAATCCTGCAGGAGATCATGTCAGATGTCAAATGTCAGATCCCTTCAAAACAGGTAGGTGTCCAATGGCAATGCTAAAGAAACCTGAGGTTTTTGCAACATTGTGAAAACATTTTTTATTGAGGACTCTCTTGTTCATTACAAACTAAAAAGTCTTTAATTTTGAACAGCTTAGAGGATTATGTTTCCATGAATTCATCATAGATAAAAATTGTCAGATAAAAATTGATTTGAAGTGAGATTTTTGTTCCTCCACTGGGTGAAAATTCTAGTTGAGATTGATATCATGAGTTTATTGTGTTCAAAAAGTGCGATACGAAGTAATAGTCAGCGAAATCGAAATATGTAGCAGCCACATGGACATGGATTCTAGACGTAAAAATGTGTTCTTGATTTTTGTTTTTTGAAGATTTTTTTTTTTTGCTCAGGATAATCTACCTTCTTGTTCTAAGATTTCGCAAAAATATTCAAGAATTGTACTTCATTTAAAATGGCACAGAATTACAACTTTGATTTGTTTTAGGCATTGGCTTTGGTGTGCTATTTCTGAGTCTCTCCAAAATTATATTTTCCAATTTTCATGTATTATTCATGATTGCTATTTCATATCTGCAACCTGACATTGTTACCAGTCCTCAGTCAGTGGAAGCCAACATAAGAAAGACTCACTGCCGGAGCCAACTAGGAAGGGGAGAAAAAAGAAGAGAAACAAAGCCGAATCCTACAGTGAATTGACTGCTGCGGAGGGAACAGATGAAAATAAAACAGTAGAAAATTTGACAGAGAATGTGGAAGCCACGGTTCAGGCACTCGAGTGTAAATATTTTTTTTTATTAACCCTATAGCGCCTGACATGCCAGTCCTCAAAATATAGAGAAAGAAATATGTCAGACTCCTTATACAAAAGCAAAACATCGAATAGTCACAACATAACTCTTACTTATTTTAGGGCAATTTGTTAAGCACGGATAGCGATTTGAAGCTAGGATATAGTATTGAAACTGCAGTGAGAATGGATTTCAAACATTTGCTAAAATTTTCTTTATCCCATGGGTCCTAACAGGGTTAACCATTTCCCATGAAAGTCAATATATCCTGAACATAAACACACAAATGTGTGCTGCCAAACCTGCCTGGATTAGCCTGAAGGTAGCGTTGTTTGTTGCCATATAGCAACAAAATGCTAGTGCGAGGGTAAGGAAAGCCAAGACCATGTGGCAGACAAAATTTTTTAGTGCATCTTTGATGAAAACCGGACTATTCACTAATTCTCAGTGAGCAAGGACAGTTGAGAGAGTTGTTTACTGTGGTTTTTGTAGTGGGAGTTTAAGTTTGGTGACTGATGAGCTGCTGTACATGTATCATGAAGTAACTGGTGTTGCATTTGTTGCATATAATTCTTCAGCCTTTTTTTGTGCTACTTTAAAAATCTCGTAACTGTCACAGCATTAGTTCTTTTTTCTAATGATTTTTTAAAACATTAGGGTATATTTTGGTGGAATTATCTGTTCATAATATTTCCAATGCTTGTTGCCTCACAGAACTAAAGCAGGAAAGGGTTAACTTTAACAGTTTTGACAAAAGTCTTGTAAATCTGCCAATAAAACTATTTTGTGTAAAATTTGTTTCATACTCATTTCATAAGCCATATAGTATATATATAGTAATTGCTTTATTCAAATTGATGTTGTTTTTATTTTCTCGACAGTGGCCAAATTAACCCTTGAGAGAGTGGAATTTAGCACGGCCGAGGTAGGTCTGATATTCACTCTCAGCCCCAAGAGCAAAACGCTAACCTTTTCATGGTACTGCATGAGTGTATTCATACGGCTGCAGACAACAACACTGCTGTATTTTTTTAGGCAGATATTCTATTAGCTTTTTCTTTTTGACTGTGCTTGTGTTATGAAACGTTTATTCACATTTTAAAATTTATATTTGACCGCAAACCAGAGCATGTGACAGTCATTCCTTTTCCATTCTTATTTAAAGAATTCAGTCCCTTGCATAAAAGGTAAGGTGGTAATCGAGGGTAAGGTGAAGGACAGAGACAGGAAATGCTTCACAATGACACACATACAATAACTGCATAAACATCAAATAAGAAACATTTGATGGACGATTTAAAAGAGAAAAAGTGGCACAGTACATTTCCAGAGATGGTGTTATATACATAACAAACTTTATTTTGTCTATTTATTATGTGTGTGTGTGGCGGGGGGAGTACAATGCACATCTGTGTAAAGAATACAACTTTATAAAGAAAATTCTTAGTGAAATTATAATTTCATGCAAGTTCAGAATCTGTTCTGTGAATCAGCACTAAGGGGAAGATGTGCCCAAACATGGAAAATGTATAAGCCTATCTAATTTTCTTCCTTTATTTCTTATTTCCAGAACCTGATGAGATGTGTCCTGGACACGGCCGCCATGCTCCAGCGAGAGGGACCAGCGCTAAATTCCCCGTACACTGACAGCCGATGTAGAAAGGCTCTGTACTCGGTAGTCTTTGCCTGTGTTACAGTAAAACTGAGACCAACAAGCAACAGAAAAGACACTGTTACCCACTTCCAGTTGACTAACTTGGCTCTCAGCCTACTGACCAATGGTCAACATTTAGACACTTCTCCAGAGGTTTGTAATAAGTAGTATTGTTGTAACTCTCACATTAACAGTCTCTAGAATTCTGCAATAGTTTGATCAGCTTGACTCAGTATAAGTTCCAGTGAAACTGTCACAGTCAAGATTTAAAAATCTGCTCCTAAAATTTGATAAGCTGGAGGCTGTGTTCTCACTTTTTGAAAGATCAGCTGAATGCACAGCTATGAAACACTCAGAGATGAAAAGTGATGGAACAAGCTAGTTTTTTACATATCCAGTTGTGGATACATTGTTCTGAAAAGTAATAAGACAGAAAACAAAATATTGCGAGGATGTGGATTTCTTTTGAAACTTAAAAAAAATCAGACTCTCCTCTAGAAAGCACCACCAATCTAACACTATACTAGTATGTGGGTCAGAGCTCTATGTATCTAAAAAATCAGTTCACTGAAAATTTAAAAAAATAATCCACATCCTTTAGTTCTATCGCATAAAATAACAATGAACCTTAAATCTTTTTGTTTGTTAAAACAGATACTGGAATTAAGTTTGTTGCCCACTGCTTGGATCTGAGTTTTACTGTTCATCAAAGGGGTAACAAATGTTTATAATTGAACTTGTGCAGAACTGACATTTGGACATTGTCTGAATGTCAAATTGGGCATTACAAATAATGGGTCTCTTTTATTTTTTTGTTGTGCAGAAGTTTATAAATTTTTACAAGCTGTATTGCCTGTTTACGAATTGGAAAGGCACAGGCAGCTTTCACGTCCTTAAGCAAGATTTGGAGAACCAAGGATATATCTCTAAAAACAAAGCTGAGGATATTCAACTCGAACGTGAAGTCAGTCCTGTTGTATGGATGTGAGACTTGGAATGCGTCCCAGGCCTGCATAAAGAGAATCCAAGTTTTCATCAACAGATGTTTGAGGAAGCTACTTAAGATCAGATGGACAGACAAGGTCAGCAATGAAATTGTTTGGAAAAGAACAAGACAGAGCCCAGTCAGAGAGGAAATTGGTAGGAGGCGATGGAGATGGATCGGCCACACTCTCAGGAGGCCAGGAAACAGCATCGCGAAGAAGGTATTGGATTGGAATCCCCAGGGCAAGAGATCAAGACAAAGGCCGCGCGGAACGTGGAGAAGAGCCAGAGAAAATGATGTGCAACGAAGCGGAAAGACTTGGAATAATGTAAAGAGGCTGGCCCATGATAGAGAGGGATGGAAAGTGTTTGTTGGTGGCCTATACCCTGATTCAGGGTGAGAAAGGCAATGATGATGATTGCCTGTTTGGATGTTAATATTACCAGAGATCTCTACAGTTCTGTTGAACTCTTTCATAAACATTTCACAAAAGCCTTGTGGCAGTAAATCTGAAGACTATGTCCATGTGCAATTGTCTCTGCAGGTGAAGATGATATGCAGACAAGCTTTAAATATCTACAGACTGACAGGAAATTTGAATCGTCCCATTGTGAGACGTGTACTGCCAAAGGAAGATGTAAGTTTTGTCTTTGTTATGATCTTGGTATAAAGAACTGCAGATGCAGTATGCAATATTTACTTTTTCGCAAAATGTGTTTTTCTATAGATTTTTTTTTTTTTGCTCAGGATAATCTACCTTCTTGTTCTAAACATCACAATTACGTCAGTTGAAAGTTTATTTTGGTTTTTGTTTAACCAGTAGATTGGCAGCCCACAGGCCAAAAACCTTCCTTGGATTCACCATCAAGGAAAATAACTCTAAATGACTTTGCGATTGGTCGCAATGAAAAGGTCATCACTTTCTTATTTCTTGATCAATTTTAATAAAATAAATCTTTAAAAATCCAGAATTGAATGACCTTTCCATTGATACCATGCATTTTGCTTGTATTTTGCTTGTCAAAAATTTCTGAACTTGAAATCAGCCTCCTCTGGCTCACTCTCATCTTCACTAGATCTAGATCTAGATCTATCACTGTCTTGGCCTATATCGGGAGTAGATCTAAATCTAGGTCTAGGGGGATCATCTAAATCAAGTTCTACATCACTTTCACTATCTTCCCCCATCATCTAGATCTACAGAGGTAGAAATGTCTTCATTATCTTGATGAAAATCACCTGACGCCACCAAACTTCTCAGAAAATTGAAGGCCATTTTCACTAATGTCGTAGCAACAGCCGTCTCCACATATTTCGTTCCGGTAAAAAGCAAAAGGAAGTAGAGCCTTTATATTACACTGGAAATGTGTTCTCCATTATAATCCATGCTTATTATGGTCACAAGGTTGACTAAAAACAACGTAGACCTAGCGGGCGATTACGGGCGATTTGCCAATGAACCGTCGCGGGCGACTCTGGGTGCATTGCATATCTAGTGGTTAATATATTCTAATGGTTTGGTCTCTGTTGGTGATTGGGAGCATACTCGGTGACTGGATTGTTCATTTCGTTTGTTGTCCTAGTTTTCCTTTATTGTGTATTTTCATGAGTTACCTCTCTTTTTGTTTTGATTTGAGAATGAGAGATTGCACAGACTTCGATGAGACGAAGTTGGAACCTTGGTCTGGACAGACACAGATTTGTTCTGGACTGCTTCATTGGATATTTATTCTCATTGTCGACTTGTGTTGTACAAATAAATGTATTGACTGGATCTGGAGACGTGTTTGTTATTTCTGCCTTGCCCTTTACGTCATGAAGTGTCGTAAAGGTCGCTAAAAAAAAGAAAGTTTGCTTTAACCTTTTCACACCACCTCGCACAATGCCTGAGTACCCCACTTAAAAACCAATCAATATTCTTCACACTACAGTTGAGTGACTCTTGGCCAACCTTTCATGTCGTGCTGCTCAAACCCCGAGTTGGTGAAGTTACACATTGAACACTGTATATATATAATATGTTTGCATACAGAACAAATTATATTTCTGCATTATACTCTTAATAACCTGTTTCACTGATATTACTGCCATATTGTAGGTTTATTATCAAGATTTGTTGAGGATTTTCAGAGTTACCCCAAAATCATGCATCTGCAGGGAATAGTTACAATGAAACAAGAGTTTTCACAAGGAAGGTGAAACGAGAGAGTCATGCAGTAAGAACAGGTTAAATCCCGTTGTGATTTTCTTTACCAAATTGTAAAAAAAAATTTGCTGCCATTTTAAAGAATGTATGTTGAATTTCAGAATGACATGAGAGATGTCACAGAGCTGGAAAGGGAAGTGGATAAACTTAGTGAGGAAAACGAACATCTCAGGGGACGACTTTTGAATTCTGAGATGGAAAACCAAACCCAGAGTCGTCTGATTTCATCTCTCAGACAGGAAATTGAAAATCTCAAATCAGCAGTAGGTTTTGTTCATACTTAAGCCAGCTGGTTTCAGCAGTGTTTGCCTGTGAATGAGACAGAGAATTGTGCACTTGAAATATACAAATTTTGTTTATCATGAAAAGCATTTCTCATAATTTTGCATGCGTTTTTATTTCATTCATTAAATCAGCCTCACTTGGTTCTGGCACTTTCCCACATGGCTGTGTAAATGTAAGTCCAGGGCCGTCCATAAAGTACAAACGCTCAGTTTTGTCCCCTCCCCTCTACTAAGAGAAAGAGAGAGAGTGCGTTATGGGTGTGTTTTTTATTACTAGTTGATGTCATACTTTTCAGTTCTATTCGATAAAAATGTGTCCCTTTTTCACAGCTTGAATTTGAATGAAGAAGTCATAAATAAATAATATTAGATTGAATTTTGTCTAAAATGGATGTATCCACGTAATTTTTCAAAAAAGATTAAGGCAGTATGCAAAGTTTCATAATTTCTCACTTGATCACAAAGTTTTAGAATCTTTCATGTTTATCTGTAGCCCCATTATGGTATAATGGTTATTATTTATTATTACATGCCATACAGGCCAGCAAGCACAGTTCACTGTCCACACAAAGCCCCACAGTTGTCAGCCTAACAACAGATGCCCAGGAGAAGGAGCCCCCAGCGGACAGTGATGACAGCGAAGCTGAAGAAGACGAGGAAAGACAACATCCAAAAGATGGACTGCAGCGTCAAACAGAGATGGAAACTGCTCAGAGTAAGACAGGAAATATCCGCAATACAAGACAAGAATCAGATGAGAGAGGTACAACTGTAGCACCAGCACATGAAGACATAAGGAAATCAAGAAAGAAGGTGAATAAACAGATTCCAAACCGGTCATTTGAAATATATTGAAGTAGGCAGTACAACCTGGAGAAGGATTTTTTTAGACTGTGCAGAATCAACCTTAATTTTCTAAGATAAGAAACTGTCCTTTAAATTGTTTTAAAATTTGCCTAGGATCATATTTCATACTGAACTTTTTTAATTAGTTTGACTTTAGCCTGATATTGAGTTTGTTTCCTTGCACATTGTAACACATTTTAATTAATATAAATTGTCAATAGAATGCATGCCTATATAATGACTTCTTTTGTTGCAGGGCCACAAGTTCAGTATTGACAGCTTTGACAACTGCTTTTACAGGCCAATTATTTTTTAAATTTTTTTTTGCAATTTGTACATATTTGGACTTTCTTTACAGAAACGCCTCTCAAGATCAGAACTTGTAGACACAGCAAAGAGGAAAAAGGTGGAAACAGAAAATCCAGTTACCAGTAACAGCCACCACCAACAGAGTTTTGCCTCAGGTGACAAACCTGGCAGCAGTCAATCGAAAGAGGTATGATGAATGAACATCTCGGTATTCTGATCATTTCTTGAATTTCCAAGTATCTATGTAAAGACAACCATAACACTGGAAACAGTCTTAACACTTTCACCCCGTGATCTCAGAATATGGATTGTTCCCATAGTACGTAACAGAAAATCGTGCCTTGTTCCCTGAGTACGTACATGTAGAGTTTTGTAGACATTTTCTAAAAAATCATTGTGACCTTATTTTTTGATTTTCAAGGAAAGTATTAAGACATCAGTGAAAAGGAAATAAATAATGTAACTATATTCCAAATAGCTATTACATAGTAGTTTACAAGAACTGACTAGATCTAATGGTTGTTGACGCCATTGAGAAAGTAAGAATCAAAGGGAATTCCAACCTCTGTTTCAGGCGTCTAAAGTTAGTAAAAATATCATGTGACCACCAAGGGGAATGTATAAATTGTTGGGTGAATAGTTCAGTTTCATTTGTGGGTTAACTTCCCTTCGACCAGAAACAGTGCGAGGCTGAAAAAAATCTAGGGGACTCCCGCACACACATTTATCGATAGCATATCAATGTGCGATGCAGGCTGAAAGTGTTAAGAACATTGTCTTGTTAGACATTATCCATCCAGTGCAGGATGTAGCCTTCCGCCACAGATCTCCATTCTTCTATTTTTCGTCCATCGTGTCCATGCCTGTCCATCTGTCTGTACAGTAACATCTCTCCATCGTCTCTTGGGCCGCCCTCTCGTTCTTTTTCCTTTTTTAGGCCTGCATTTGGTGCAGTGTTTTATCTATCTTTGATCTTTCATTCTTACGATATGGCTGGCGTGTTTCCATTTTTGTCGTCTGCAGCCTGGGTTTGTTTCTGAATGTCGTTGTGACTGTGAGGGATTTTAGCATTAACCTTTATTTTGAATACTTTATAGGAAGATTAAAAAAATAACGCAAAGACCATGCAATTTTTTATTTTCAAATTTTCAAATTGAAAATGCACTGTTTTGGCACCTGCATTGTTTATTTATATTTATAAGTTGTTCAAAATAAGCATATAGAACAATCTGGTGCAGGTATAATATCATGAACAAATTTAGAAAAAGAAAAAAAACTATGGACCCCATCTTAAGTCCCAATACACATAAAGAAACATCCAGAACAGTCAAATAGATGTACTGATTTTTTTTTAATTGGGATCATAACATGGCTTTGTTTCATGATGCTGTGTACATTTTGGTTCTTGGTGACCGAAACTAATGTTTCTTTTATAATATGGTGCATTTTCCTGTCATTACTCTTATAATGAAGTGCTATTGGAAAGCAGCCCTTGTAAATAGGATTTTTCTCTCTTTCAGTCACCAGTTCCTAGTTGTAGCAAGAAAACAGATAGTGAACATTCAGATGAGGTAAGTTGGAGAATTTGATAGCTTTTTATGTGCCATGAATTTTTTCCACATTCACCAATACAGGAGGAAGGAAATAGTGGGGGAGATGAATGAAGACCAACTACAGCAACATTTATGAGTAGAAAGTCGACTTTCTGTCTTCCTGAAACAAAATAGCTTAGCATTCCTGTGCACTCATACATCAGTGACTGGCACAAACTTGACCAGTGGGAGAACTGATTCATCGGCTATTGGCACACAGAGAGTTAACCTTTTTCCTCCAAAATACAACTCAGTATGTGTTCAACCAGTATGTTGTTTTTTATCATTTCATGGCAAGGAAGTCACACATGCAAAGTGATTTGGGCATAATTATTGTTTGCTGCAGAATAGCACTAGATTTACTGTTGAAAACTGGATATTGATATTCCAAAAGGTTTCTGAGATATCGAAAGCCAAAGTTATGCGAAATTTTCTGTCAGAATTTGGATACAGTGTACATACATAAAAGCTGCCAGAGGGGAGGTGAAGCGCACAGGCCCTTGCGATGTAGAAGGGTTAAGTCCACTGTGTGTACACTTTTCATAGTTGTATTAAATCAATTGTCTCTATTTTATTCCAGTCTGATGGTGTACAAGCCATGATCTCGGATTTTGTGGATGCTGATCCAGATATGTTGTAGACTGACAGCCATCAATGATGCACAGAAATGGGATTAGTTGATTTCTTTGAATCAGAAGCAAAGCCTTTATAGGGCCCTGGGTTTAGGTACCCTTTGGGGGGAGTCCGTTCTTGAAGTCGTCATTTAGTGCCTTTTACCTGCCGTACAAGAAGATTATCATAAATGTATGTATGTATATATATGATTTATTGTCTGATGGATCGGGAGCAGGACTGGCCTTAGGAGTGGCAGGATGCCCAATAATTATAATTGTACTATCATGTGTAAAAACCTGTAATGTAGTGTTTGGTGTATATGTGCAATGTGTTGTACTTGTAGTGTATACTTGACAAGACAAGAATACCCTTGCACAGGGCCCATTTGATCTTGAAGCTGATGCTGGTAATGTAAATGAGCATGTCTGATGTTATGCGGTACTAAAGGAAACCAAACCATGTTTTGAAATAAATGAATCGGAATTAAGTGAATTATGCAGTTTTATTTAATTTGTTATTCCCTGTTGTTCTAACATTTTAATCAGTATAAATTACAACATGCAGGATCTTCTTAAAAACCAATAGTAATAAAATGTGAGTGTGCATGAGAAAACCCACAATAAGTCGGCAACATCACATTTTGAGTTCTGTACATATAATAAAAGATAAGACATTTCTGATAAATTGAAGTCAGTGACCCCCCTAAAACAAGATTTTGAGAAAACGGCATTTAATCCTATAAGTGGCAATAGCTAATTGACCAAGTAATATTGGAGTGATTGCTGTTAGGAAATCGTAGTCTTATAACTAAGCTGTTATAGGTATCATAGTGAGTAGTGTTCACTGCTCGTCTACAGTTTACCCTGTAACATACCATGGGCCCCTAAACAACAGCCAAGTTGGAAGTTTGTGTCGGACCCATATTTTCACTTCAAAGCCGTTTTTCTCAAAATCAGCTCTGCCGACTTATTGTGGGTTTTCTCATGCACACTCACAAATGCCCATGATGATAAACATATTTTTTCAGGAGCAAGTGCAAAAGTAAATGAAATGTATTTATGTTTGCAAAAATGTCAACATCCCAAAGTAAGATTTTCAGTTCCACTCCACTCTCCCACCTCACAAACGGCCCCCACACACACATACAGAGACAAACTCACAAAGAGAGCCTGTGGCACAGAGAATTGACTTCTGCATATTTTGTATTTTTAATTTCTTGACGGATATCACAAGAAGTATTATCACATTACAAATTATCATATAAATTTTTTCAATGGGAAATTATACATGGTAATGTTGGCTGAGGTCATGATAGATCAGTGCTAAAATTTCTTTCTTTAAAGGAAATATCAACATCAAAGGGCAATGTTCCCTGCACGAACACGCATATTGCAACCAGCACACAAGAAAATTGATGTACACACTAAAGACCAGTTACTTAAAATAATGTATGAATTAATAAAATCTACTTAAAATTTAAGTGCACGCACACTTTTGTCACAGGAATAAAAAAGCACACAGCGAAAGATTTTTGTCCACATTGACTATTAACAATTCCAAGGAACATTGCCTACAGGTATAAGAGCTGTCAATGTGTTATTGTTAGTACCTAATGTTTTTATTTTTATCTTTCACTTGATAAAGATGACCCAATAATGCACTCCGTGTCCATATTGATGCTTTAATATTTCGTATCATTAGTTTTTGATAAAAGAGAACCTAGTGTTACTGTAGTTACTTGAACAGGATAATATGTCAAGCCAATTATTTTCTAAGTTTCATCTGAACAACTGCAGTGAATACTTTTAAGACTGATGCTACCAAATGGAAGTGCATATCCATACAACATGTTGTACGGGTATGGACAGTGCATATCCGTACAACGCACACAATTGGATGACGTAGAACACACACCAGAATACTATTATTACTGACCTTGTTAATTTGCATAGTTTTTAAAAAATATGAATCGGCTTAGTAGCAAAACAATCCGACTTCTGCTCGGAGATTGCGTAATCTGCGCATATAATACTTGAGTGTACGTCGACCACCAATGGCTACCCCAAACCCCTTTTTGCCTGATTAGTCAATCTGACTACCGCCCATTGATACAAACTGACTAGACCCTCATGCCCCCAGGTCCATCTGACTATTCCATGTGTTGTCACTTTAAATTCGTGAACACCATACCAAGTTTTGTTTCAGCAAACCTTCACCAGTCATGCTTTTTGGTAAACGTACGGATATGCACTTTCCATATCCATGCAACATGTTGTACGGATAAATACTTCCCTACCAAATACCATAACTGTTTGTCTCCGTAGAATGACAAGGTTCTATCTCCATTTTTGGGCTGACCCGAGTTACACATTACACACTACTTCTACTGACCTTCTCCATTGTGTGTCAAAGTATCAAATGGATTCGGTGGGTAGTTTGTAAGTACTAGTTGGCCCACTGACATGGGGAATACAAAGATGCGATTGTTAAAATTGAGTTTCGATCACCAGTGAGTAAATTGGGGTGTAGAAAGAAATTTCATGTCATACTTTCTGACTCTGCTCGAAGAAATTACATCTTTCATTCCGGGCTCAAAATGTCGGAACACTTTCTTCAGTTCAGCTTGGTTGTGGCTCAAAATTAAAGAAATTATTAAAGATGTAGCGAAGTTCAAGTCCTTTTAGTATATGCCCACGCACACCTTCATGTCTTTCTATGCTTAATGCGATATTTTGTAGAATTGAAAACTCCGCGGTTAAAAAGCCTTTCATGATTACATTGAAGGCCTTACTTCCATTATGATATGATTACTAAATAGAAAAAAGTCATATCATCAAAAGTTACATGAAACTTCAATCATCAGTTTGTCAAAAGTTGACGGAAGGAAGTTAGAACCTTGTCATTTGGAGGGGCCGAATTGTGTTGTGCCTGTACTTAAAAGTTGGCTATCGTTACTGCATGTACCTCACTCTCACTATCACTATCAGATTTCCAACGCAGGTTCCTTTCCTTCAATTCTAAGGAATCTAAGACTGTCAGTGTTATACCAGGTATGAAATAGTTTTAAATATTTCTGGGGTTTCTTGGTAATGGGCAACAAGGAGTGGAGAGAGAGAGTGACTGTGCATTTTTGTTCTTTTAAAAAAAAAAATTTTCAAAGCTTGTTTGCATGATTCTTCCGTGTATTTTGATTTGGCGGTCAGGCTTACAATAAACTTGAACAGTCACTCCAGCTTTCAAACAAGTGTTTTAATTTAAACAGTTTTATTCAACAAAACTATGAATCTTTAGCAAACACTAGGAAATTATAAATTACAGAAGTGCAGGTATTAGGAATTATTTTTTGAGTTCACTCAGTCAGGTGAACGGCAGTTAGCTTTGAACTTTTTTATGTACTTGTATCATATTGAAATTACAGAGCCCAAGGTGAACAATTTCTCATTACACGGAGTCATAAACAGAAAAATGTTTACCACTAAGTCTTTTAGGTTTGCAATTACCAGTTATACATGTATGGCAATGGAGAAACCACCATTTACTATCTTCTGAGCACAGTTTTAGTATCTGACGAGTTTTGCCACAACGCCTGAAACAAAGTTTTTTTCACTAATTTAACTTTTAAATTTAAATTAATTTTAACCAGTTTAAACGCATGTTACTATTACTATTCAAAATTCAAAACAAAAGTATGTTCTAACATCATACAAACAGTTTTGAGATCAAGATACTTCATTTGAAAAAAAACAAACATTTTGTCCCTACTACTTGTTTGTACATGTTGAAATGAACAGTTATTATTGTAATTGATTATTTCAAACATTCTTGAATAAAGAAAGATACTTATATACACTTACGTCATGAAATTGAAACCAATGCAAAAGAATACATCAACATAAATCATTTGCTCTGAACTCTGACGTCCTAAAAACTGCAACCATCTGAACAGCATACTGAATGAATATATCACTGGGTAAAGCAACAATTTCTTAAGGATTCTTCTTTTCTTTAATTACCGACTTTTGTTGGCATTCACTTTATTACAAGCCGCACATTTGCATGCATATTCTTTACCGCAGGTGGATCATTTGGTCTAATGCTTTACAAGAAGACAAGAAAAAGTAACTGATTCAGTAATAAACTGTTAAACATGTTCTACATGTACTTAACCTTTTCCACAGTTGAGTATGCAGCAGTGCCCAAATTTTATAAAGAACAAATGTGTTCTGTAATACAAGTCATACTGACCATTAAGTTTAGTTCCATATGAGGGATGGCTCAAATTAAACAAACGTCTTAAGAGAATCTGACTCTTCAGCTGCATACTTTTATACTTACCCATATTTCATTGGCCCAATCTGCCAGCACAACTTTTCTCACACTGGCTACTGAGTGGCATTCAATAGCACCATGTGGATGATTTAATATATTGTGCCCTATACGGCAGGTACTTTTTGACCCACTGTGGCACAAGCCTGGGGAACTGGGCTCTGATAATCGTATCAAACAATTCTGTATAGTATGCGACTCAGGTAATGAAACATCTGGACGGGGTCTCTGAGTCTTTCCTTGCATACTTTTATGTATCATACTTACCCACATATCACTGGCCCAATCTGCCAGCACAACTTTTCTCACACTGGCTACTGAGTGGCATTCAATAGCACAATGTGGATGATTTAATATATTGTGCCCTATACGGCAGGTACTTTTTGACCCACTGTGGCACGTGCCTGGGGTACTGGGCTCTGATAATTGTATCAAACAATTCTGTATAGTATGCGACTCAGATAATGAAACAAATCTGGATGGGGGCTCCTATAAATAATACATTGACTGGACATGGGGAATTTAACATGAAATAAAGATAATTTATCACAATGTAATCTAAATATTTTAGCATTTCCGGGAAAACATTGACTGGGACCTTAAATTTCTGAAAATATTTTGAAAGTGTGAAAATTTAGTCAATTTGAATTTGGGCTCTACTGGGCGCCACCCTTATGTATGTATATCACCCTGTAGGGTTTATTGACCAGGTTCAGGCCCGGAGGTAATACGAAAGTCTACACTGCTTACAAATGAAATCTTAGTAGGATATATATAACAGTCTGCACAATTTACAAGTGAAATCTTAGTGAAATTTTATGGCAAAAGTCTGCACAATCTACAGGGGAAATCATCAGTATGCTGTTCAGTGTCTAGTCTCTAACTTCATTAACTGCTTTCATAAAAAACAGTCAACTTTTATCTAAATCATTTTTTTACTCAATGCTATATGCAAGACAGCACAACATTTGACACACAGTTAACTGTGTTAACAGGTCCATATGTAATACTGAGTCTAGAACATTTCTCTGGTCAAGTATTGTTAAATTTGATCTCTTACAAACATTTGCAAGCAAACTGAAAAATTAGGATACACTGCAATTTTACCCAAAAAATTGAGAAGATTGAAATCTGAGTTATCTTTTCCTCTATATTTATCTGGGTATCTAAGATACACTGCAGGAATTAATGTGAGAAGAGTGCGTCACCCCCATGACTGCACCCCCACTCACATTAACTTAAGAACTTCCAGACAGTTGAATAGTGAAAAATCTAAGTCAAATCTGGCAAATACTGCTTGAATATCATCACCCTCTGCAACCCAGTTACCGGTACTGGTTAATCTGAAAGTATAGTTAGGAAAGTTAATTTCTGTGATTTTAATACCGGGAAGGATTCAACTTTTGTCAATGTTTCAAGTTTGAAATGTGAATGCCGAAAAACCCCAGGGTGACTGATTTTGATTTTTGATGATCAGATACTAGTATTTCTCATTTCCTTTGATCTATTTATACAGTTTCACTTCATAGGCAACGATGAACAATCTACTTTTCAGTCTGTTGAACAAATTTTATACATTTCAAGTACTTCAATTATAACACTGAATGGACTTTGTTGCAAGGACAGTATAAGCACAAACAAGCCTGTTGTTACGGGACCGTGGTAATTTTCATTATAAGCTTTAGCTGAATGATAAATACAAATCTGTATTTCCTCTTTTTGGCTTTTTAACTGGGCTACGGTCCCCTAACAACCAACAGCCTACAGATAATACATCAATCAGTTATTCATCATACATACAATATACAATATGGTCACTCATCACTAGGATTGCATAAATCAACCCAAATACATGTACATGTATATAAGTAGTAAGAGCAAAATAACTGAAACATAAATGTAATTATTTAAATTCATGTTTTTTTTTCTTTTCTACCCAAATTACCTCAAAAAAGTAATCCATTTACTCCTGTATAAAGGCAATAAAAATGTAAGTGACAAAAAAAGAAAAAAAAACCCAAGGTTTGAGAATCAAGATCACATGAGATATATATCTTCACTATGATCACGTTTCTATATTAGCAGTGTAATTTTGATTACTGCAATTTCTTTTATACTTGCAACTGCCCATAATTTAGTGCCTAATTAATGTTTGCAAAGAATTTGGCTGACAAATATTTAGTGTCCTGCATGTATCAAAATTTACAGCATTGACAATTACTTGATATCTTACTCTGATATAAATTACCAGCTGCATCATTATTCAACATTTATCCCTTAAGGTCATTTCCCAAATCAAATTTATTGGAAGTTTAAGTTTGTTTTCCCCTTACAATGTTTAAGTGACATTAAATAGCAAAAATATTCCCTCCACCCCAACCCCAGAAGAAGCCTGTCAATTCAACTTTAAAATGTTATAAAAATATTTACCACATCACAAAAAAACCCAAAAAACAAACATCTATCAAGATGATTAAGTTTTAGATTTCATTGTGGGAATTGCTGCAAATGTAAGTACGAATTCATGCTCCTCTGCACATACAGATATTTACTTTCAGTTCATATATAATGTCAATATTTTCTTATGGAAATAACATGGTAGAGATCAGCAGGGCAAAACTTTAAAAAATAACTTATATCTGAGATCACTTTCACATCTAAAGACACCCATGAAAATCATTGGCAATCCCTGCAGTTACTCTTAATACCCCCTGAATTTGCCCATCGAATTTCAGCAAAATTTAGGTGATTGAAAAACAGTTTGTGTGCTTTCTTTACCCAAAAAATTAACAGAATTTCTAAATCTTATAACAAATAGCCGACTCCAGGAAAAGTTCATATCATTTTCAATCCCAATCCTTATCACTTTACCACCATAGCTTGCAGTGTGCACTCCAATAATCAGGTGAAAACAAAGTATCTACAGTTCTTGACAACTCTGCTTAAATCATTCACCAATATCTGAGTCAATGAACTTCCAGACACAAAAATCTACCCGTTAAACTCCAACAGAATTAAACTTCAACGTTTCAAACTCTATCTGAAGGAAATTAATGAGACTGGCAGGTCAAGAACCCACCTCAATCATCCCGACAACAAGTTCTGATCTAAGATAACCTTGACCCGTTATCTTCAGAAATTTACAAGAGAAACCACTGTACAACACTAAAATATAACCATTCTCTACTCCTAAAAATTTTTAAAACACAGCGCTAATCATCCTCCACTATAAAAAACCTTAAAATCAAAACACTGAAGGTCCTCTATTCCTAAACAACTGAATAAAAACAAAGCAAACCCACATTAAAACTTTCACCTATAAGATACACAACCATCAACATTGTTAAAACCTGAGCACCACGATCAACTTAAACTTATGTAAGAGTTTAAAAGATCAATACATACAAGCAATCTTAAAACAATGCTAAAATAGACACAGAAGAAATGCCATCACTATTCTGAACCTATGTAATGGAGATATGGACAGAATTTATCACAGTCTCTGCAGAACCAGTTGTTAAACTTAAAGTCAGCAACAATTCACATATGAACTAATGAAAGTGCACACAGCAAGGTGAGAATAATAACTCTGTATCCCCAACATCAAGTAAATTCGTGAAATCTTCTCCACCCCCCCTCCTCCCACACTGAAAATAATATTAAAGGAAGTAAATTTCTTTCCCCATGCTCTATATGACACTCCACCCCCCCCCCCTCCCACACTGAAAATAATATTAAAGGAAGTAAATTTCTTTCCCCATGCTCTATATGACACTCCACCCCCCCCCCCCTCCCACACTGAAAATAATATTAAAGGAAGTAAATTTCTTTCCCCATGCTCTATATGACACTCCACCCCCCCCCCCCTCCCACACTGAAAATAATATTAAAGGAAGTAAATTTCTTTCCCCATGCTCTATATGACACTCCACCTCCCCTCATCCCCAATATCCCTTTATGTTTTTAAATCAACTGATCCCTACCATGTTTACAATTTTCATGAAACTATAAAAATTACAGAACTAAGCATTAGATAACCTTTCTGTAAGAAATCCATAATGACTTATGAGGACCAATATTCAGCTGATATGTTATAAACCAAACCTACATTTGACATCCGGTGTATCTATTTCGTTACATTTACTTTTGTTTAAATCAGAACATAATTATTTCAAATTTGAGATTTCCAGTGTTTCAGTTTTTCCCCCCAGGTTTAATCCGACTCAAATATTGCAGCAATTACACAATTTGCCTGTTTGAAAATTTTAATTAATGTTGAATTTTTTCCTAAGACACATAAATAAATAGCCCAGCTGACAACTTTGTGAATCGTGACCAATAATAATCTAGTCAAATGCCGTTTTCAAGTTTTTCTCCCACAGGTTTTAACTTAAGTAAACGCAGGACACTTAGTATTTCTGTTCACCACTCTTGTTTTGAAAACTATTTTATTTTAAACAAAAAGTCTGTCCGGGTTATCAGTTGTTTGCCTCTACTTGAACAGAACAGGGATTGGTTTAATGGTGTTTAGCACGGATAGCACTTTCCTTTACTCAAAAAGTTTGGCTGTTACATGTACATGTATATCCCATCATTCTGTAATGTCATGCACAATAATTTTATGTAAGATCATCTAGTAATTTGAATAATTAAGCCAAGTTACCATGTACTAATATGATTGTTTTCCCGGGCAGGTCAGATTGCATGACATATTCAGAACTGCAGAATGGCATGAGCAAGCAATGATATCAAACCTTGAGCAACAATAAAATGACATAAAAAAAAAAAGCTTCCTGAATTTCTCAAACTACGACTTATAATCCTGCAAATCTGCACTGCCTACATACAATTTAATTCTTAACAAAAGTATAAAAAAAAAAAACAATGAAAATGAAAATATAACTGAAAAAAATAATGAGTACATATGTATTCCATTTATACAACAAAACATAAAGACGATACAAGAGGAGGAAAAGGACAAGAAGGAGAGATGAGGTGAGAGAAAGAGGGGATAGGAAAGAAGGAGAACCCTACCAGCGGCACCCACCAACCACCCACGTGACACTGGTAACATACAATTTACACAAACAAATATTTCATATCAAGTAACCACATAGCTATGTACAAATGATGTAACTAAGGATCTATTACAAAAACGCTGTCACTGAAACCTGTCCAGCTGTTCTCCCATGTGATACATTCCCTCATAGTTACAAGTTTTATAACTATCTCCAACTGATAGTCATTCATTGATAGCCATTCACTGATAGCCATTCACTGATAGCCATTCACTGATAGCCATTCACTGATAGTCATTCACTGATATTCATTGATCAGAAATTTCCAGTCTCAATCTCCATCAGATGATCTGTCTTTTTAACATATCTGATGTCTCCCTATAATCTTTTCCCTCTAAATTTTGAAACCTTTTCTACATGTATTTCTTTCATTTTAATGTCTGCTCTTATATTTAGCAGTTTCATTAATTATGCACTCATTTTAATCTTATGCCTCTTTCTGAATGCTGAATGTCAGCAGATTGCCTAAATTTGGAAAGCTTATATGTCTATGTCACACTCATGGATACCGCTTTGAGCTACCATCAAAACCGTCTGGCCAAGATAAATGTAATATGGAATCCAAGTGAAAAAACAACCAAAAAAAGTCCAATAACTAAGTTAAATTATGCTAAATCCTGAAAACCGGAACAGAATTAGGCAGTAAAATTTTATACTGTATGGTAAGCCAGTATGGCAGGCATGTCAGACTTCCACTGACCTGACACAATATCTTGTACAATGTTTGATTCTCATTCTCTAGTTTTTTACCTCTGTAGAACTGAAATTGCTAGCTTTTGCAGTCACATTTAAAGAGCTGCCCAAATATTAATTTTGCACTAAATTCATCTGACACATAACTTTATATAATGTTCAGTTCCCATTCTCTAAATTTGTCCTGCTTTGAACACAAATTACTAGCCTCCTCTTTCACATTTAAAGAGGTATCCTAATCCTACTAATTTTGCACTCTTTCATCTGACACAATTATGCAATGTTTGGTTCCCATTCTCTATTTTTTACCCTTTGAAACAAAAATTTCTAGGTTCCACTGACACATTTTAAAAGTTGCCCTAACCTTATTAATTTTGCACTCTTTTTCAACTGAAGTTTCTTCTTGTGAATTAATTTTGCTCTTGAGTCAAAACGTTTCTTTTTTTCTCTTTCTATCTTATAAATTTGGTCAGAGTTTGCTAAAATGCTGAATAGGCAGCTGTAACAGAATTTGATTCCTGAAGATGTTTAGCATCAGTTACATCAGCTGATACAATTCTAACGGTGAAAATTGTAACTTTCCCCTTGAATTGACGAGGAAAGAATTATTTCATCAGATCATCTTGTGAAACTTTGAGGTATTTGTAACAAAATTTATGTTGAGCCATATCTTACTTCGCCTACACCAAAATAATGTTGACATTATCCATTCGTACAACAAAACATAAAGACATTACATTAAGAGAAGGAAAAGGACGAGGAGAGAAAGAGGGGATAGGAAAGAAGGAGAACCCTACCAGTAGCACCCGCCAACCTCCCACGTGACACTGGTGACAGACAATTTACGTAACAAACAGTTCTTATCAAATAACTACATATAAATGATATAACTCTTGGAAGGATGAAATGTTTGACTATCTGTCAGTTTATCCTCAACTTTGAGATTTGTAGCTTAATAAAAAGCATTTTGTTTACTCCTGACTTTTACATTGCATACAAAAAGTTTGAGTTCAATTGGAATGAATTGCCAATGAAGGAAATTCTAGATATTTCAACATATTTTCACCTGCATATGTCTACTTGCTTTTGTTTTTCAACCAGTGGAGGAAATTCTGGATATTTTAAGTCATTTTTATCTGTCTATGTCTATTTGCTTTTGTTTTGTTGCCTGCGAAGGAAGTTGTAGATATTTCAAGTTACTTTTACATTTCCAAATTCCATGTCTATTTGCTTTTGTTTTTCTGAACTTCCATCCCAACTTATGTAATTTTCCCTGAAATATCTATATTTTCCTAAACCATCTCTCCTCCATTGACACTGAACTACTCTCCATTCTCATCTTTTACCTTCAGATTCTCAGTTTTTTTTTTGGTCTTCCCATACACAGATAATTACACTGTTCATTTTGATGGTCCTTGATGTTTAATTCACCCATTTCCATTACCAATATTAATCATTAACCGAATTGCAGTTTTTAAATTTTACACACTGTCTTGAACAGTAAACCATTGTAATATTGATCAATTTCTTCAGCTAAATTAAAAACTCTTGAAGCACCCCCACCTCCCCCCCAATATCAGACCTATTCACTGAATTTTGTAAACTCAGAGCCACTCAAGTTTTTAGATAGTTTGAATTAGATGCTTTCAAATTCTGTTCTGATGGCAAAATTTCCAAAGGAATTAACAAATAAGGAAATAGAATAAAACCTGCTTCCGCTGCAGTTGTTTAAGTCTAGGAAATGACAAAGAAATCTGCACAAACAATAATGGATGTCTCATTTGATGTTTGCTTCTGATTTAAGGTATTCTGTATTGCACACTTCATAATTTATGAAAAAAAAACCAAAAACAAATACAAAGGCTGATCCAGCCGTGTACTGACCAGAGTAATTTGTTCAATAAAGTGGATTTCCACTCAATGTTAACAGCCTTCCGTGGAAGTTTAAGTTACAAATGAATTTCCCAATTTGTCAAAAACCGAAAGAGCATCAGCTACTTGAAAAATCTAATAGATTATCTTCATCTCAACGTTATAGTTGTCTATATTTAATGGCAAAATTTCATAGGATCATTATTATATATATCATTCTTACAAAGTGGCCACAAGAAAAGTTTATCCCAATGTTCCAGTATTACGCCAGTCACAAATTTGAAGTTGCTTGACATACTAATTGCAAAACTGACCAAGGAATTGTAAGTAACATGCTGGGGGATACATGCAGATTAGTACAGCTGGTAAAGAGCTTGGACGGTTCATGTTATTTCTCCCTTCCCGCCACAAAGTTTGCCTTTCCAATGACACCAAGTCAACTTTTACAGCACAGTAAAGTTATCCAAGCCCTTTGTGGAATATTCTGGAACATTAAGTTTTGTGACTGGGCAATACTGTCTTTGTCTATGCCAATGAGCATGGAAAATGTTGAATTTAGGGGAAATTTCTGAACGTTGAGATAATTAAGACACTCATTTTGTATGCAAATTACAAGTTTAAGCCCAAAAAGCCCTAATGCCACAATAAGTTTATGAATTAAAAATAATGAATTTTGAACTCTTTCAATTACATCTCAGCTAGCTGTTGCTGTTAAATACTTGAGTTTTACGATGTGTCAGGCCGATAACAGCTATGGTGTGCTCTACACAGCCGGCAATGTTTAGTTCCTTTACTATGAAAGTACCAGGTTTACAATGACAGCCTAACCATCAAAATGGCGAATGTATCTTTACAAAACAAGTTAGTTAATGATATAGCAAAAAAAATTCTAACTTCACCCAAAGATGTAAATTCAGTGCCACTGCTGGTTCAATACATTGGCAAAAGATCAAAACAGAAAAATTTCTAGCTATGTGACTTTGTCTTACAAGTTTATCATTAGAAAGTATACTTCCATTATTCCCTGTTTAGACAAAACCTTTCGTAAGTCATTAATGTAAATGAAGACTTCAAGAAAATTTGAGACTTAATTTTTCTACAAACTTATCGCTGAACTACTTAACACTTGTCGACATCAGAAATTGCCAATACCTAGCCTACTTTCCCTCTCCTGTTCATTTGCTTCACATTCTGTGGGAACTCTCACCCAATTACTAGTATGGGGCTTTCTAGCCCTTTCTAAATCTCCATTCCCCTGGAAGGGAGTGCTTGTCTATTTTTTTTTTTCTCGACTCCCTCCCATGGGACCGCTTGCCCTCTTTTCCTAAGTCTATCCCCTCGGAAGGGAATGCTTCTCTTTATATCATTTATTTTTCTCTTCTCGACTCCCTCCCATGGGACCGCTTGTCCTCTTTTCCTAAGTCTATTCCCTCGGAAGGGAATGCTTCTCTTTATATCATTTATTTTTCTCTTCTCGACTCCCTCCCATGGGACGGCTTGCCCTCTTTTCCTAAGTCTATTCCCTCGGAAGGGAATGCTTCTCTTTATATCATTTATTTTTCTCTTCTCGACTCCCTCCCATGGGACCGCTTGCCCTCTTTTCCTAAGTCTATTCCCTCGGAAGGGAATGCTTCTCTTTATATCATTTATTTTTCTCTTCTCGACTCCCTCCCATGGGACCGCTTGCCCTCTTTTCCTAAGTCTATTCCCTCGGAAGGGAATGCTTCTCTTTATATCATTTATTTTTCTCTTCTCGACTCCCTCCCATGGGACCGCTTGCCCTCTTTTCCTAAGTCTATTCCCTCGGAAGGGAATGCTTCTCTTTATATCATTTATTTTTCTCTTCTCGACTCCCTCCCATGGGACCGCTTGCCCTCTTTTCCTAAGTCTATTCCCTCGGAAGGGAATGCTTCTCTTTATATCATTTATTTTTCTCTTCTCGACTCAACCACCGACCAGATCGCCACGCTGAGAATCATAGTAGAGCAGTCGCTAGAGTGGAACTCCCAACTGATAGTGAACTTCCTTGACTACGAGAAGGCCTTTGATAGCATCGATAGAGAAACACTGTGGAGAATATTGAGACATTATGGAATCCCAGAGAAGATGGTGAATCTTATCAAGAGCATGTACGAGGGGACAAGTTGCAGAGTCGTACATGATGGTGAGCTTACTGACAGCTTTGATATCAAGACTGGTGTTAGGCAGGGTTGTTTGCTGTCCCCATTTCTGTTTATCCTGGTGATTGATTGGCTTATGAAAGAAACCACCAGTGGAGGAAGAAATGGCATACAATGGACCCCATGGACACAGCTGGACGATCTAGATTTTGCAGATGACTTGGCACTATTGTCGCACACACACGACCAGATGCAAGCAAAGACTACAGCTCTAAACAAAATTTCAGAATCTATTGGATTGAGGATACATCCCGCGAAGTCGAAGGTCCTAAAAATTGTTGCACCCCTAAGCGAACAAGTCACAGTAGGAGATCAACCACTGGAAGATGTAGAGTCCTTTTGCTATCTTGGTAGTATCATTGACAATAAGGGAGGAACAGAGGCAGAAGTCAAAGCACGAATTGGAAAGGCACAGGCAGCTTTCACGTCCTTAAGCAAGATTTGGAGAACCAAGGATATATCTCTAAAAACAAAGCTGAGGATATTCAACTCGAACGTGAAGTCAGTCCTGTTGTATGGATGTGAGACTTGGAATGCGTCCCAGGCCTGCATAAAGAGAATCCAAGTTTTCATCAACAGATGTTTGAGGAAGCTACTTAAGATCAGATGGACAGACAAGGTCAGCAATGAAATTGTATGGAAAAGAACAAGACAGAGCCCAGTCAGAGAGGAAATTGGTAGGAGGCGATGGAGATGGATCGGCCACACTCTCAGGAGGTCAGGAAACAGCATCACGAAGAAGGTATTGGACTGGAATCCCCAGGGCAAGAGATCAAGAGGAAGGCCGCGCGGAACGTGGAGAAGAGCCAGAGAAAATGATGTGCAACGAAGCGGAAAGACTTGGAATAATGTAAAGAGGCTGGCCCATGATAGAGAGGGATGGAAGGTGTTTGTTGGTGGCCTATACCCTGATCCAGGGTGAGAAAGGCAATGATGATGATGATGATGACTCCCTCCCATGGGACCGCTTGCCCTCTTTTCCTAAGTCTATTCCCTCGGAAGGGAATGCTTCTCTTTATATCATTTATTTTTCTCTTCTCGACTCCCTCCCATGGGACCGCTTGCCCTCTTTTCCTAAGTCTATTCCCTCGGAAGGGAATGCTTCTCTTTATATCATTTATTTTTCTCTTCTCGACTCCCTCCCATGGGACCGCTTGCCCTCTTTTCCTAAGTCTATTCCCTCGGAAGGGAATGCTTCTCTTTATATCATTTATTTTTCTCTTTTCGACTCCCTCCCATGGGACCGCTTGCCCTCTTTTCCTAAGTCTATTCCCTCGGAAGGGAATGCTTCTCTTTATATCATTTATTTTTCTCTTCTCGACTCCCTCCCATGGGACCGCTTGCCCTCTTTTCCTAAGTCTATTCCCTCGGAAGGGAATGCTTCTCTTTATATCATTTATTTTTCTCTTCTCGACTCCCTCCCATGGGACCGCTTGCCCTCTTTTCCTAAGTCTATCCCCTCGGAAGGGAATGCTTCTCTTTATATCATTTATTTTTCTCTTCTCGACTCCCTTCCACGAGACCGCTTGCCCTCTTTTCCTAAGTCTATTCCCTCGGAAGTGAATGCTTCTCTTTATATCATTTATTTTTCTCTTCTCGACTCCCTTCCACGAGACCGCTTGCCCTCTTTTCCTAAGTCTATTCCCTCGGAAGGGAATGCTTCTCTTTATATCATTTATTTTTCTCTTCTCGACTCCCTTCCACGAGACCGCTTGCCCTCTTTTCCTAAGTCTATTCCCTCGGAAGGGAATGCTACTCTTTATATCATTTATTTTTCTCTTCTCGACTCCCTTCCACGAGACCGCTTGCCCTCTTTTCCTAAGTCTATTCCCTCGGAAGGGAATGCTTCTCTTTATATCATTTATTTTTCTCTTCTCGACTCCCTTCCACGAGACCGCTTGCCCTCTTTTCCTAAGTCTATTCCCTCGGACGGGAATGCTTCTCTTTATATCATTTATTTTTCTCTTCTCGACTCCCTTCCACGAGACCGCTTGCCCTCTTTTCCTAAGTCTATTCCCTCGGAAGGGAATGCTTCTCTTTATATCATTTATTTTTCTCTTCTCGACTCCCTTCCACGAGACCGCTTGCCCTCTTTTCCTAAGTCTATTCCCTCGGAAGGGAATGCTTCTCTTTATATCATTTATTTTCCTCTTCTCGACTCCCTTCCACGAGACCGCTTGCCCTCTTTTCCTAAGTCTATTCCCTCGGAAGGGAATGCTTCTCTTTATATCATTTATTTTTCTCTTCTCGACTCCCTTCCACGAGACCGCTTGCCCTCTTTTCCTAAGTCTATTCCCTCGGAAGGGAATGCTTCTCTTTATATCATTTATTTTTCTCTTCTCGACTCCCTTCCACGAGACCGCTTGCCCTCTTTTCCTAAGTCTATTCCCTCGGAAGGGAATGCTTCTCTTTATATCATTTATTTTTCTCTTCTCGACTCCCTTCCACGAGACCGCTTGCCCTCTTTTCCTAAGTCTATTCCCTCGGAAGGGAATGCTTCTCTTTATATCATTTATTTTTCTCTTCTCGACTCCCTTCCACGAGAGACGTTTCTCCTTTTTTTCCTTTCCTAAATCTACTCCCCGGGAGGAGGGTTCTTGTCCCTCCCCCTCATCGGCGATTTCAACATTCACCATGACTCATCCACAGACTCCATGGCAAATCAAATAAAGGACATTCTCGCATCACGGGGGTTAACTCAGGTCATCACTGAACCAACGCACAACCGCGGTCATGTCATCGACTGGTTAATTACAAATGTGCCCAATTCACTCATCGACTTAAGCGTCCAAGATAAGTTCATCTTTGATCATCGTTGCATCTGTTTTTCTCTTAATGTCAGCAAACCAAAATCCTCGAAGTGTGCCATCTCATCTAGGAACATCCGTGCCATCAACCTACCAGCATTTACTGCTGATATTACAGAAGCAAGAGATGCCATTACATCAAGCAGTGATTTATGTTCTGAATATAACACCGAACTGCGACGCATACTTGACAAACATGCCCCAGAACGAACTAGAACCATCACCGCCCGAACATCTGACCCATGGATGACTTTAGAAATTAAAGCCGCGAAATCTGAGCGACGACAGGCTGAAAGAAGATGGCGTCAAACAGGACTTCACATACATAAGGACATATTTAGATTATGTAAAAATAAAGTGATTTCTTTGATAAAAGAGGCAAAAACCAAATTCTACAAGGAAGCTATCATGTCAAGTACCTCTCTGAAAAAACTGTTTAACATTACTAAATTTCTTTCAAGTGCTCCCAAAACAGTAGATTTACCCTCCACAACAGCTAATATAGCTGATGAATTTGGTCAATTCTTCCATAACAAAATTGAGAGTATAAGAAATGAACTTGACAAATCGCATACAACAAGATCTGAATGTGATAATTTTTCTGGAAATCCTATGAATTGTTTTGAAAAAATACCCCAAGAAACCGTTAAATCATTTATTCTTTCCTCTCCACCCAAAACATGCTGCCTCGACCCCATTCCAACCCCCATGCTACTAACGAATTTGGATAGTTTGATAGAAATTATCACTAATATCATAAATGAGTCTTTAATGAGTGGACATGTCCCAGTATGTTTTAAACAAGCAATTGTAACACCTTTATTGAAAAAGGAAAACTTGTGTACTCAAGATCTTAAAAATTATAGACCTGTGTCTAATCTATCTTTTATATCAAAGATCTTAGAAAAAGTAGTTCTTCATCAGCTGAAAGATCACCTTGATATGCATAATCTTAATGAAACTTACCAGTCTGCCTATAGACCCTGTCATAACACAGAAACAGCACTGCTGAAGGTTCAAAATGATTTACTATGTGCTGCTGACGAGGGACAAGTGTCTGTTTTGGCTTTGCTAGATCTGAGTGCCGCTTTCGACACTATCGATCACAAAATTCTTTTAAATAGACTGAGTGCCGCTTTTGGTTTGTCTGGAACTGTTTTAAACTGGTTTGAAAGCTATTTACAAAATCGCACTCAAAGAATTTATGTGAACCACACTTTTTCCAAAGAATTCCCATTACAGTTCGGAGTCCCGCAGGGGTCCGTTCTTGGTCCTTTACTGTATACTTTATATACACAGCCTTTAGGCAAAATTATTCAAAATGGTAATGTTAACTATCATAAATATGCTGATGACACCCAGCTCTATGTTTCTGATGAACCATCAAATGTGTCCATGCTGGTGAGCAAGACAGAAAACTATCTCTCAAGTTCAGTCGTGGATGAATGAAAATAAATTGAAAATGAACGAAGAGAAGACTGAAATTCTAGCATGCCATGGTAAGAATACACCTGACATAAACGTCGGTCAAATGACTATCGAGCAAAAAATGATTAAAACATCAGTGAAAGCAAAGAATCTTGGTGTTTTTTGCGACTGCAACTTGTCAATGGTACATCACATCAATAACCTGTCAAAATCACTATATTTAGAATTATGTAGGTTAAGTAAACTATCATTAATACTCCCTAAAGAGTCAATGCAAGTTTTGGTTTCATCCTTCATATTTTCTCGTCTCGACTATTGCAACTCTCTTCTTAAAAACCTTCCAGCAGAACAAATTAGCAAACTTCAGAGAATTCAAAACAATGCTGCTCGATTAATACTTAAACAACGCAGAAGAGAACATGTTACACCTTTGCTTATTGTCAAGAACAGATTTGATTCATAAATGTTTCCACTGAGTAAATTTTTGTGATAGAGCAGTGAGTAATTTTTACAAACGTAATTATTGTGCGAGCCAGCATAACTTGGTCTCGTAAACAATTTGTTTTGAACAGTTTTTTTCCTAATAGATAGAAGGTGTGGGGAAGGATAGACGGACAGCGTAGGTGTGCATGACTGAGCACTTTTTATATCTCGTGTTTTGAACTAGGTTTAGTAGAGAGGGAAGGGGTGAGTAGGAATTAAATGTTATTGAGACGTCTGTTGACGTACAGAAAATCCGTGATCCAGAGTAAAAGCTCGGGGTTTTGAACATGTTAAGAATTTATTGCTATAAAATTACATTTTATTGTCTTGAGTGATTCGACCTTTGATGTCGACCCAAGGTCGTTGCGTAGGGCTGTTACTTAAAATAACTCGGTTCGGCAGCTGAGCTAGAGGTGGTTGCACCAACCAAATGTATGAATCTGGACGGAAGGTCGAGACATAGCTTTAGTATTTAAACCCGTGCAGAGCTTAGATAGATGCCACATGTAGACAATCCATTTACGAGGTGGACGGCGATAGTCCTCAGCCAGATGAGAGACATTTAAGACGCAGTTGAGCAGTCCATATTGTGAGGAGCATGATTTTAAAGCTCCAGAGCCTAAGCTACTTGGTTTGATATGAACCCACAGCGTTTTACATCCAGCGCTCTCACTCCCAGTGAGGGCCGCATGGTAAGAGTCCATACTAATTTGTAATGATGAAAGTGAACCGTTCTACTTACTTTTGAAGACAGTTTCAGAGCTACCGCCAGACAACGCATGGTTGTACAAGCATTCTCCATGGCGTGTCTAGAGGAAATGTCCATATCATAACATGTCTCATTGAATTAATAGAATTTAAACTGTTATATCCGTCGCCACGTGCGCGGATTCTATTTGGCATTTAACTCATATGACCTGCAAGTAGTTAGAGTGAATAAGTTAGTCTTTATAGAAAGCTGTAGTTTCATTAGTTAGATTCAGTTGCCTTTGAATTGATATTTATATTTATAATTATATTTGTTACATTAATTCCTGTAATTAAACTGCCCTACAGTTCTGCTAAAAATCAAAGCAATTGATTTATTTAGTTTTTAGAGTGCAAGTATTTTTTTGTGTTCGTCGATTGTGGGAGCGGACCTCGAAAGAGTGTCAGTCGAATTCTCCCCATCTAACCCACATCGCGACACTTATTGGTCTTCATTGGCTCCCTGTAAAGGCAAGGATAGATTTTAAAATTGCAGTGTTATGCCACAAATGTCAGTACAACAATGCTCCTCTTTATCTTATAGACTTTATTCATCCGTATAAACCATCTAGAGCATTAAGATCTTCTGATAAAAAACTACTAGAATCTAAATTTGTTAAAACAAAAAAATTTGGAGAGAGAGCGTTTTCTGTGTGCGCACCAGCTGTATGGAACTCCTTACCACCAAATATTCGAAATATAGAAAGCGAGGCACTTTTTAGATCTGAAATGAAAACCTATCTCTTCAGAAAACACTTTGATGTGTAGTCTGATATGTATTGGTGTTTTGTGCGTGTGTGAGAGAGAGAGAGAGAGAGAGAGAGAGAGAGAGAGAGAGAGAGAGAGGAGGGAGAGATAGTGTTTGTGTGTGTGTGTGTGTCTTTGTGTGTGTTGTCAGTTGCTAGGAATGAGATTTGTTCTGTTTCTGCATGTTTTGTAAAGCGCATAGAGCATCTTTGGATATGCGCTATATAAATGAACTTTATTATTATTATTATTATTATTATTATTATTATTATTATTATTATTATTATTATTATTTTGTTTTTCTTAACTTCCGTTCCAGGGGAGTATTTCTCTCTTCAGTTTTTTTTTCTTGTTTAAAGTCTACTCCCTTGGAGGGGAGTACTTCTCTTTTCTTTTCTGTTTTCCTTGACTTCCCCTCCAAGGGAGTATTTCTTTAATTTCTTTTTTTCTTTTCTTTTCTTTTTTTATTATTTTTAAAGCCTACTCCCCTGGAAGGGAGTGCATCTCTTTCTTTTCTTCTAGATTTCCTCTCTTCATCAGTTCTTCACTCTCTCACATTTCTTTCTCTTTCCAGTCTACCTCCCTAGAAGGTGACATTTCCTGCTTTTTAACACTGAGCAGCCCTTGCTGTCCATTATCCCCGACCACCATATCCAAGATAATGTACAATACTATATCTCAGTGTCTTGTGTTCATTCTCCGCCATAAGCCATGCCTCACCGGCTTTTCTTCCCTATCATTTTATTCCAGCTCATCTAAATGTTTGCCTTTCACCTTTCGTGTCCCGACACAAAGCCACAGTCTGTCCTGTCCTTTATCAACCTTGAGGCTTCCTAGTTTCCAACTACAGGATTAACTTGCTGTCCCTCCTTCCTGTCTCTCAGCCTTAATCCATTTGTCACAAGTAAATGACCTTCCATACATCTACTTTTACATTTTACACCAAGGGCTTTTGCAAAAAAAAAAAAGGAAAATCTTTTATCCCCTCTTCAGCCTATCCGAAATGTCTGTCGCCTAATGCCACCATTGGATATGTCCTCCATCTGAGTGGACAAAGAGTTTTGGGCGCCAAGGAAGCGCTTTGTCCAGCAGATGATAGAACATTCCAGATCGATTATCTTTGAAGGTCCGGGTCTGGGCCCCACGAGAAACGTGAGATCAGGGAACCGCCATCGACAACCTTTCCTTCCTTAATAGCTCCCCATTCTTATGCCAGACACGGTCTTTTACAGGTATATAACTGATTAAGTACCATTCTTCAAACTTCATGGAGTTCAGAAAATCACTGGATTCTAGAACAGCCTAGAAACAAAAATTGTCAGAAAATCATTTATGTACCTGTATCCTGTGCTACATGCAAGGGACAGGGCAAAACAGAAACAACAGAGTCACACACATCTACATACTTGACCACAGTCACAAACTAGGAGACCTTGCTGGACAATGGGTCACTACAGATAATCCATCACTTTGGTGAGAATTTCAAATCCATTTTGAAAAGAAGAAAAAAAATGGGGAATCCCACACCAAATTTAAAACAAATTTTAAACAGCCAAACAAAGTTTCAATTATCTGCAAGTCCCAGTTTAAATGAAGAAATATTTCCCTTGGATACCTCAAGGCCTGGTCATTTTCCATTTTCTTGTGTTCGCATTTTACGACAGATAATCCCTCATTTTTTCTCCTTGAAACTTTTCCTCTGTGAAACCCCTCTCCCCTCTAACCTGCTTTCTCCTTCCCCTCTTAGTGCAACTCTCTTTGTGTGTCCCATTTCACAGTTTTGAGCTAAACGATCTGGGGCAGAGATTCGCTTCCACATTTTTCCTACATTTGCTACCAATAGGCCCAAGATACACCAGAGATCCTCCATTCTCTTTTTACATGTGTATTTTGGCCATCTTTCCAACCTCAAATCAGTCAATATCCCTTCCCATTATCATTTCTCTTTTCTCCTGCAAGGCTGTCCATGTCACCTCTGTCAAACAAATATTCCATTTTCCTTACTAAACCAGTTTGGAGTCTCTCCACTCAATTATTCTTTCTTGTTTCCTACCCCAGAGGCAAATAATGATGCCTCTGTTATGCTTCACCATTGCATGTCCTATCCATTTCTCAAATCTCGGCCTATCCTGTATCTGTTCTCTTCACTCCTTCCCCTCCCCAAGTTTGTTTTTTTTTTAAATTTCTTTTAGGGGAGAGGGAACCGCATTTTTCTTTTCTGCTCCAGGGGAGTTTTACACTTTCTAATTTTTTTTTTCTTTAAAGTTTGTTCCCCCAGAGCAGAATTTCTCTTCTTTTGCCTTAACATCTCCCCCCTCCCCCTCCCCCCCCCCCCTTGCAAGTATGACCTTTCTGAATTCAGTTTGCCAGCTCAGTTCACAATAAAGTAAGTATTTCCTTGTCTACCTCAGTGTTATTTTTGCTACTCTTATTTCATACATTCCCTCTTTGTCATTCTCCTCCCCCTCTGCCCTTCTCAATTTTTTATTCCTTTTTTTTTTATTATCCCTTTGAGGGGAGAGGGAAGAATGTCCGCTTCTACTCCAGGGGAATTTTCCACTCTTTTTTCTTTAAAGTTTATTCCCCCAGAGCAGAATTTCTTATTCTTTTTGTTGCCTTAACTTTTCCTCATTGAGAGAATGACCTTTCCTAATTCAGTTTGCCAGCTCAGTATTTCCTTGCCTACCTCAGTGTAACTTTTGCTCATCCCATTTCATACCTTTCCTCTTTGTCATTCTCCTCCCCCTCCCCCCTTCTCAATTTTTTCCTCTTTTTTGAGGGGAGAGGGAAGGATGTTCTTTTCATCATCTACTCCAGGGATTTTTTTAATTTTTTTATTTATTCCCCTGGAGCAGAATTTCCCTTTCTTCTTTTCCTGAACTTTTCCACATGAGAATATGACATTCCCTAATTCAGTTTCACATAGTTCTAGGTAAGCATTAGCTCACTTCACACTGAAGTTAGTATTTTCTTGCCTATCTCAGTGCAACTTTTGCTCATCCTGTTTTCGATATCACACCCCCCACTCTTTGTCATTTTCCTCCATCAAAACTCTTTCTAAAATCTATTCAGGAACTGTGATCCTCATCCCCTTCAATGCAGCTTTCCCTCATCCATTATTCCTCCACTAGCCATGGCTCAGTTAACATGTATCTACAGTTTCTCTTGTCTCTCAAGTCAACTCAGCTTTTTACCCCCTTTTTGTGTCATCAATGTCAGATCTGCTCAATTTCATATTTGCCTTCCATGTGATGCCAAAAGTACTAATGTCCGTCTTGACCATCCTTCCGCTTTACTTCTTACTCACTACTCTTTGTACATTAGTTCACCCTTAGTTGTCTTTTTCCCTTCTGGCTAGGAAATTCGGGTAAATATTCTTATTAATCTGCTTTCCGAATCAGCAAGTTCCTTGTGCTTTACCTCAATGCAACAAAAATGCAGGCACTCTTTCATGCCAAATTATTTTCATTCCAGAATAACTTATAACTTTTCCTTACCAAACACTAAACTTCCCTACATCCAAAAAACTATTTTCCAATGTGAACAATCTCTTACAACTTGCCCTAATTTAGCACACTGACGTTCCTACATCATTAGTTTAAACACAGGACTTTTCATTTTTATATATCTCTTTTCAAGTTCCTGTTCAGAACCTGCCTGAATTGTTACTAGCTTAAGTTTATTATGAAAACAAATTGAATTTTCCACCACCCAATATAAAATGGATATAACTCTACTCCCACAGGGACGTCAAGCTCTTAAAAAATGTTGGAACATTGAATAGAAGTTGATTTTAAGTACTATAAAAGTCAACGAGTATTGGGAAAAAAATTCAAGATGCATTTATACTCATAAACAGTTTACTCTGACACTATATTCATTGTTCTACATTTAATGTTCTAGGACACAATCTTGTTTTTCAAATTCTCAACAAATTCAGGAGTAGACAACCTGCTGCCAAAGTTGTTAATCTCTCTGTTCTAAGCTTACATTCAAACTGCTATTGACGGAAGTTTCATGGATACTGATTTTTCTTCAAACTCTGACCAAAAATAAAGATATGATAAACCTTTAATTTTTTAGTCACCATAGTTTAAGTAACAGTGACAAATTCATAATTCAGCTCTCTAAAACACTAAAAATGTGGAAGCAATGAATTCCATCTGTCTTCTTTCTTTAAGGAACAAAAATCACTAACCCACTTTCATTCCTTTTGTCTAGTCATTTTTGTGAGATTAATGGCATACTAATTAATACCACCTCTTTAAACTTCAGCCAAAAAAATATTACCTGATTTATTAATTTAATTTTAATTTCCCTCCAGAAAATGCTGTTTTAAAAGTTTCCATATCTGTAATTCTGACTGACATCCATGTCTCCAATGCCCAACATCAGACACAGGTTTACTTATTCAATCCCATTACCACCACTATGAGTTCCTCTAAATATTGTGTATGTTAATTTAGAATTTACTTCTGTAGTAAGTCAAAGATTATCAGCTTGCAATTATATTGTGTCAGGTCATGGAGTAGCAAGTTTGACTGCTCAAATACTAGTCAGGTATGAAGACTTGAAAATCTCATTTTTACATACATATAAACATTTTCATCCTTTCAATTTTCTGTTGTATTTGCCAACCCTACTGACTACATTCTCCTCCCTGCTTGTAAGATTTACAAGTGATATCTCTTTCAAGAATGCTAATACATGTAATATTTAGATACCATGATGAATTAGATGATTAAAGTACAGAACGGTGTATGCAATAATTCTCCCATCCCCCCTGGGAAAAGTGAACACCACTGAATTATGTTTTACCTCATCTGCGTGATCTTGCCTACCCTGCTTGAATGTATCCATGAATGTGACTGACTTTGTGAGAGACCACTACATATTAGGAGTGCATTCTAAACAAGAAATGGCACTGCCAATACCTTATGCTAGTCACTGTTTTCAGAATTTCACCTATGAACCCCATAATGTTTTACCTCATCACCTTGCCTACCCTGCATGAAAGTATCCATGAATGTGACTTTCTTTGTGACAAACCACTACATGTCACCAGGAGTGCATTCTAAACAAGAAATGGCACTGCCAATACCCTATACTATCATAGTCAGTTTTCAGAATTTCACCTATGACCCCCCCCCCCCCTTCCAACCAAGAAAATGTTATAGATTCCTTAGCTAGTTTTGCTTGTCAAAATTCCTCTAGAAGCTGTGACAATCTCATACACGTAACAGTCTGAAAGTCTTATGTCAAAGTCAGAATGAGAGTTGCTAATATTTAAAATCCTCTTATTTCAATCTGGGATGAAGAATAAAAAAAAATTTCTATCGAGCGCTGAAGATAAATCAAAGAGATAATTATAAATGTTCCCACACTAAAAAAAAATCACAATAGCATTACGCACTGATAATGAAACTAGAAGTAGAATTGGAGGATGAGCTATAGTAATACTATGCTCTCTGTAATGGGATTCTATATAAGAAAAAAAAATTGTTAAAGTCCCCTACACCTTTTGAATCAAATGTACAAAACTGTCTGGATGTAAGTATGAAATCACTCTAGATCTAAGTCTAAGTAAAATTCTAGATCTGAATCTTGATCCACAAGCGATGTAGTTCTTGATCTTTGCTGCTCTGCTGCTTTGCCCTCAAAATAGCTGTGATAACCAATACTGAATCAGTGAATGTGAAGTGTACTCACTGGTATAATGCTTTATGGAATAGTCTGGAGCCACTGCCACTTTTTGTCAGATGTGCTGGAAAACGTATTTTGCACATATGTTGCATCAAGTCTGTGTCATGTTCGAGTGGCAGACCATGAGCTGGTTAAGACACCTTGAAGCCTATGCAATTGCGATGCTGGATGTGTCTAGTTCAGTTATCTCTCGGACAACCAGTCTAGCTCTAATGGAAGGCTGTTGCCTGCAACAAAACAAAGCAAGGTTCAAATATATTACATCTAGATCTAGATATCTCTACTCTCTCTAGATCTAGATCTATAGTTTACAACAATCTTTACTGTGGAATGAAAGCTCGGTGTACGGCAAAGGGCACTGGTGTAGGGGTCCAACCGACCTTTTGAAAATTGGCACAGATGGGAGACAGACCTTTAAACTCTAGCTCGACAAAAGGGAAAATACACCCCAGTCAGTGGAGCCCCTAGATTTTGTTTTCCTATTGCCATTTAATCAGCATTGCCAGGTAAAGGCACTTGGGGAATGCCATATTCATTTATAATAGTTGCCAGATAAGCCTCTAATATGCCAGAAAACAGAATTCTGATCCACATCTAAGGTAATCAGAAGTATTTCGTGTATCGGGGGCAATTATCCCAAAATATTTTCAGGGACCCCCTCCACCCTCCAGACACATCCTAACTCATGATACATATCTCAAATTGAATCCAATAGGCCTACGTGTACCGCCTCCCAGTACATTGTCATGCGTACCGAAACGTTGACAATGGTCTAACTTGGGCAAGCGTTCCATTTGTCCCGACCACATAGTCAATCCCTAAACCTAAACCTATTCTGTCTTGCCCCTATCCCTATCCCTAACCCCACCCCTCACCCATCCTACCAGAAACAAAACGAAAAATATGCACACCTGACATCGAGCTACTCTCTGTTGTTTTAAGACCATTTTATCTGCCTCGAGAATTTCCCAAAGTGACAATGATCGTTGTGTACATTCCCCCGCAAGCAAATGTGGATATTGCCTCCGCTACCATAAGCAACGCTGTGTATAAACAACAAGCACGCACGCCGGACGGTGCAGTATTCATAACTGGCGACTTTAACAACTGCACTCTAGAGAATGTCCTGCCAGCCTTCCACCAGTATGTTTCCTGTCCCACCAGAAACAACAGAACCATCGACCTCTGCTATGGCAACATAAAAAAAGCCTTCGTCTCGAGATCCCTTCCACCACTAGGCGATTCTGACCACAATATGACGTCATTGCTGCCCAGCTATCGACCCAAAATAAAGGCAACCAAACCAGCCAAAAAGTCTGTCACCATCTGGGATGAGGATACCATCGACCAACTTAAAGGCTGTTTTGACTGTACTGATTGGACTGTTTTTAGTGATACTGCCAAAGATATTCACGAATTAACGTACACTACTTCTGAATACATTAAATTTTGTGAAGATCTGATTTTAAATAAGAAAGAAGTAGTGTGTTTCCAAAATAATAAGCCCTGGGTCAGCAAAGAATTAAAACTACTTTTAAACGAAAAGAAAAGAGCATACCAACGAAAAGATGAAATGAAAAAGGAGGAAACCCAAAGAAAATGAAGGAAAAAGATAGAAGAATGCAGAAATGAGTACAAGAATAAATTACAGCAGCAATTTAAATCACACAAAACCAGACAGGTATGGGACTGTATGAAAAAGATTGTTGGGTATTCACCAAAACAAACATCAATTGACGTACCAAATGCCAATGTATATGTAAATGATCTGAATGGTTATTATGCCCGTTTTGACATTCATGATTTCTCTGCTGACATATGTGATTTGAACCATGCTTTTTTAAATGATTTTGTCAATGAAGATTCTATTATTGTCAGTGAACAAGACCTCGTAAAACAGTTCACAACAATGAATGTCAACAAAAGTTGTGGGCCTGATGGTATAAAGTGTAAGACTCTAAAAATGTGTTCACAACAACTAGCAAAAGCCTTTACGCCTATTTTTAACTTATCACTAAGCAGCCATGTAATTCCCCTGTGCTGGAAAACATCTAAGATAATACCTGTACCGAAAAAGAACAAAATAGTAGAAATGAATGATTTAAGGCCGATTGCACTAACGTGTGTTGTAATGAAATGCTTGGAGAGAATTGTTCTGACACGATTATTGCCCCTTTTAGAATGTCACCAAGATCCGATGCAATTTGCTTACCGAGAGAAACGGGGTGTGGAAGATGCCATCTTATACTTTCTTGACAACGTCTACAAACATCTCGACATTCCAAAAAACTATGCGCGAATCCTTTTCGTAGACTTTTCCAGCGCCTTCAATACCATTCAACCACATCTCCTTGTTTCAAAACTGTTGGAAATGAATGTCAACAAACATATTGTATCGTGGGTACTAGATTTCCTTACTAATCGACCCCAGTATGTAAGTTTAAATGTTGGACAGAGTATTTTTACGTCACCAACTCTCTATACGAACACAGGAGCGCCACAAGGCTGCGTTTTATCTCCTGTCCTCTTCACCATTTATACCAGTCAATGTAGAAGTGAGTCTGACAATGTTCATATAATCAAATTTGCAGATGACACTACCATCCAAGGTCTTATCAAGAACTCAGTCGATGAAGATGCCTATATTACAGAAATAGCCAGATTTGTACAGTGGTGCCATGATCATTTTCTTGTTTTGAATGTGAAGAAAACAAAAGAGATTGTAATTGATTTTAGGACAAATACGGCACCTTTACCACCATTAAGCATTGATAATGAAGAGGTTGAGCGAGTTGAATGTTACAAATATTTGGGTATATATATCCACCACAATCTAGACTGGCATACACATATTTCAAATGTCCATTCAAGAGCCAGCCAGAGAATGTACTTTTTACGAAAATTAAGATCTTTTAATGTTGATAAAACACTGCTTTCCCTGTTCTACAAAGCTGCCATCGAAAGTATAATAACTTATTGTATTACAGCATGGGGAGGCAATGCAAGAGAAAGTGACAAGCATAAACTTAACAACACAATCATCAAGAAAGTATGCAACATGACAGACACGGCATTTTTCAGTTTTAATCATCTATACTCAAATGCTTGTGTGAAGAAATTCATGTCCATCTTAAATGACAGCCACCATCCCCTGTTTCATCAGGTTTCTAGATCATCCAAGAGCAACAGAATAATACACATGAAAGCAAACAGGGAAAGATACAGAAGATCATTCTTGCCTTCAGCAATTCGCCTCAGCAAGTCATCTTATAGATAGATGTGTGCCACATTTCATTAAGGTTCTTTCCATGTCACGCCATGTGTGTCTGTTATTGACTTATTGAGTTTGTTTATTTATAATGATACGTGAGATGTATGTACCACATGTGTGCTGTTAAACACTCTGTGAAAACGAATTTCCCATATGGGATAATAAAGTGATTCTTATCTTATCTTATCTTATCTTAAAGAACTGTTCGAGTTCAAATTGGTCCGTCACGGAAAAACTGCGAGGAAACGCGAGGTCTCGGGGATTAAGAGTACACGAAAAGTTATAAAATGGCAATTGTGGCATACGAACGGGTTCTAGTATTCACAAATCTTTCTTTGAATGGAAAACCATCGTTAGCTAAAGAGAAAAATGGCTGGACTTTTAGAACAAAATGGAACTTCGAAATACTCCTGCATTCTGTCGGCAGTGTACAAATTACATGATCTCTTGTCGCAGGCCCCCCCCCCCCCTCTCAAAAAACGTGCTCTACTCCAAAAAGGACAAAGCTATCCTGAGCAAAGGCGCCGATTGTCCATAAACGGTCAATACTTTTCTGTAAGTGAGGCAAAATAATTGGAAGGAGTACCATTTCAGTTAGAGCATTTTTACAATAAACACATCCACCCCAGGGACTAACTTGCCAGGGGGCGCTGCCCCCTGCAAACCCTGTTCACGGACGCTCCGAAAGCTACGTCCCTATATTATTTTTATAGTGTAACTCACGTGGAACTCCTCCCAAATAATTAACATTTTCAAGACAGGCAATGCAATTTCCAATATTTCGATATTTCAGCATTTTTGTCATGCCTTAATGAACCAGGAAATTGCTAGCTTACCTTGAACTGGTGTTCTCTGAATGCGGTGTGATTCGATCGTTTTAAACAGCTTGCAAACAATCTGGGCCTAGCCTATTAATTTGGTAGGCTGTATTCTAATGGTTCGTCCGCTCCGCAGGGCGTCAGACCATCTGAATGATCGCTGCTCGGAGAGGGAAAGCGAAATGGGAATTATTAAAAGCGTCGGGGTTTAACATTTGCCAATGAAATCATGATGTCAGTGTCATTATGAACACAATTCAGACAAAGTTTGAAAGAATCTCGTTATGGGTGTGTGTTCTGATTACAAAGCCAAACAGAGAAAATACTGAGCTATGTTCATTGTTCAGAAATGGCTCATAATGTAAAATACCAGGCACCCCGCCCTATCAGAAGCCAATTTGAAAAAAAGACATTTTTCTTTTGGTTTTGTTTTTGGTTTGATCAGGTGGAGGTAATCACAACAAGCTAAGTGGATTTTTGTTGAATGCTGTTTGTTGATGTTGCTGTTTTTAAAGTTCTTTCGAATTTATTTTTATTCATTTTGGGGGGGGGGGGGTAGCTGTTGTTGTTTTTATGTTGTTGGTCTGATGAGGGTCTTCTCTGACAGACAGCTTTGTTGTGTGTGTGTGTGTGTGTTTTTTCATTTTCTTCTGATTTGTTGTAACGTGTCTTTATTGCTTCATATAATAATAATAATAATAATGGATGGCATTTCTATAGCGCATATCTATTAAAAATGCTCTATGCGCTTTACAGAAGCAACATGTCAACATACAAGGGGTAAAACAATTACAAAAATCAAACATGGTACTCTTAATTAAAATAGAAGGGAGCATACAGAAACACCCTTATAAAAGCTCACACACACAACCACAATTAATACACACTTACAACGCCCACACACCCACATGCGCGCGCACACACGCACAGATGCCAAGCTTGGATTTCACTCATTGCTCAAAGTATGATGAAAATAAAATTGTTTTGAGCTGTTTCTTGAAAGCTTCCAAACTCTCGGCTTCTCTAGTGGACTTCGGAAGCTTATTCCACATGAGTGGGGCAAAATATGAGAAAGAGCGCTGGCCGTGTTTAGTGGTGTTTAGTTACATACAGCTTCAGTTCAGGCCATGATAGGCCTAAAGTGGCCGTTATCGTACCGACGCACAGCGGAACCCAAACTCAAACTCAGATCCGATACACAGGATACCGAAACTGTTCAATTCGCCAAATTCCGCCCGTCGACTTGCTCGCGTTTCATCCGTGTCAACAATGCAACAATCGGCACCACACCCCTTCATAGCTGAACGGAAAAGGCTAGTACCAAAGAGCACTGTGAGTAGTACCCACCGAGTATATATATATATACTCGCAAGTTCTGGACAAGTAGTGAAAGAAGGAATGATCAGTTTAGTATTCTGTGGCTGGGTTAACATAATTATTATATCTTCAGTTCAGACCATAAAAGGCGCAAAGTGGCCGTTATCGTGCCGACTCTCCGTTATATAAACAAAAATTCAAACTCCAATTCCTTGTATTCTTTTCTCATCCTTTTCTATCATGACGAAAAGAATCAGACAACTTTTGTCTTTTGAGTTCCACTGCAGTGCAGATTTTATTTAAAGCCAATCTAGAATCTGCTTCAATCACTGAATTGAAAAAGAATGGGCCAAACAGAGTTGATACAGGTAGTTTAAGCATTCATAACAGCACCGGAAACTCTGATGATCGGGAATAATTGTAGGAACCTGCATATTCCGATTATCTGGGTTGTACACCTCAGTTGGCACAGCAAAACATTAACTTTTTCATGTAAAAGCAGAGAGTCAAGAAACCGGATGATATTCTAGCGTATGGAGTTATTATATGCCTTAGAAATTAGTAAGGACATGGTGGTAGGTAGAGAAGGAAGTTACTGCACTGAAAGCTTCATAATATCACGGTTTAGATAATGGACATTCAATATTGTAATGAGGGTCTAGGGTCATGGAGACTCAGGTGGTAATGATGGCAAGGTGCTTGGGTAGTGAGGCACACTAGCTGCTTCCCCTTAGGTACCTCCAAACCTAGCTGTACTTGTGCAGTGAAAAGGGCGTGCGTCTGCTCTAAGTCCTCTGGTTTGGCACACCTCTCTTACCTCAAGATCGTTGTGCGTGAGCGAAGAGCCACATCCTTCACGAGGTAACCCGGTCAACCTTGACCTCGCGGTCCAGGGACAGAACACAACGGATCTAGAGGAGACAACCTCGATAAAAAACCCCAAGCTCAAGGTCAACGTGCCGAGGTGCTGAATGGCGGAGGGATAGAAGTCACTAGCTTCACCTTGTAACGGTATCTGGTATGCAGGCTCTGCCAGATGAACGGCTTTACTTCCTTGCGACAATCAACCGTCAATGATATTTTCAACTTTTAAAAACTTATTAGAACCCACGCCGGAGCTACGGAGCACGTGCCCTGAGCTTGAGGTCCCGTTTCATGTTGGGACAGGGAACAATAGTAGGAGGAGGAAAAAGAGAGGAAAGAGAGCCGGCCGGCGAAGAAGATGCCACCGGGCAGGAATGCGGCAACACGAAACGAAAGCCCAGCGGTTAGCCAAAAACAATCTGTGACTCTGCTTCTGGAACTGCCGGAGCGCGCGCCAAAGGGGAGAAATTTTGGAACGCCTTGCAGGAAACAAGATGCAGGGAAGAGAGTGGTCAGATCCGGGTCTGTGGATTTCAAGCCATCCACGAAGACGAAAAACATGGACAGGCTATTTTGATCAGGGATGGTTTCACAGCAACTAACCTAGATCTGAAGAGGCACACAACTGAAAAACTTCAAGTGCATGGTGTCAAAATACAATATGCAAACTTCGCCATAAACATAGTCAATATATACGCTTGTAACAGCATGTTTACCCATACGGATGAGTGGAACGTCCTACAGGATATATATTCCACTTTAAAAGGAGAGGTGATTTTTTGTGGTGACTTCAATGCTAGAATGCCACTTTTGGGTAATTCACCAACAAACCCACAAGGAGAAGAGCTCGAAAATTGGTTGTTGGGCTCAGACTTGATCTGCATCAATGATGGCACAGCCACGAGGATTGCACAGAAGCCTGGAGAGACAGATGGCTGCATAGATCTCGCGCTAGTTACACCTCGACTTGCAGGACTGTGCAAATTCACAACACTTAGGAGCCATGGTGGTGATCATGTTTCCTGCATGGTCCTTATAAGGCAACGGAGAACATCAAAGGCCAGGCATAGGAGGAAGGCATTTAGATATCCACGGCCATCAACTGAAGGAAAACTGTTGGACAGATTGCGCCAACAAAGGCACAAGAGAAATAGGAAGAGAAAGAGGACAAGATACAAGCAACCACCATGGTGGAATGATAAAGTGGAGGAGGTCTGGGCATACAAGAGACAAGCGACAAGAAATTGGCAAATGATGCGACAAAGTGTAACACACACAGTGGAAGAAGTTGAAACTGCTAAGGAAGAAGTGAAAAGGGCAGTGCAAGATTTCAAGATAACAGCCAGGCAGGCCAAGAATGAACGATAGGAGGACTACTGCAGCAATGTACGGAATGACAGGGCGCTGGGAGAATTCTGGCGGCTACATAAACGTATGAGTAAGCGGGACACATCCACAGTAAGCTGGCAGTTTAAGGCGGACAACGGGGTCATTCTGGATACAGCTGAAAACAAAGGACCTGCCTTTTTAGAGCGGTACATACAACAGACTGATCAGGGAAATTATGACGAAAGAGTCAGAATGAAAACGGAATTACAAGAACTCACTAATAGCACAGCATCCGTAATTACCTTTACAGTTGAAGGCATTAAGTCTATGTTGTCAGCCTCAAAAAACACTGCACCAGGACCCGATCAAATAGAGTATAATCAGCTAAGGAGCTTATCTGACGATGAACTGCAGGAACTAGCCGACTTGTATAATGAGAGTCTGATGCTGGGAGACGTTCCCGAAGACTGGTTGCACAGCTACTTGGCAGTGATACGTAAGCCAGGCAGAGATCACACCAAACTAAATGGTTACCGAGTGATAACAATGCAAAACACAGTTGGCAAATTAATGGAGAAAATGGTCGCACAGATCCTTGCAGCTGACCTTGAGTATGGGGAGGCACTACCAGCGAGCCTTGGAAGCTATAGAAAAGGAAAGCACACATGGGCAAATGCAGCAATATTTGCTTATGACACACATGAGGCATTTCAGCGAAAGGAAGAGACACTGGCTGTGGCAATAGACCTGGAAGATGCATATAACAGAGTATCATATGAGCGACTCCTGAGCCTGCTGGTTGAATGTGAGTTAGATCCATACCTGGTCAATTGGGTCGCGAGCACCCTGATGAAACGCACAGTAACATAACGTTTGGAGCAGTGGGTGTCAGAGCCAGTCACTATCACGCCAGGATTTCCACAGGGATCACCGCTATCTCCAGTTCTCTTCAATATCTACACTAGTCGGCTAGCCAACATAACCATTCCCAGGGGCAGAGTTCTTACATTTGCGGATGATGCACTATTATATACATCAGGCACAGAACGAAACGCCATGGTTGACGTTATGGGAGAAGCGTTGAATGAGGTTGACTCATGGTGTGAAGAGCACAATGCTGTGGTAAACCCTGCTAAAGCAGCAGCACTTTGGTACTCACTAGACAATCACATAGTACAGAAAAGCCTTGAACCAGTGAGAATGGGAGGCGAAGATGTCGAGCGTGTAACGGAACTTAAATACCTTGGAATAAAGTTTGACAGAACCCTCTGTTTTAAAGAGCACGTGAACCACATAGTGAAGCGCTGTGCAAGTGGACTGGCTGCAGTAAAGACAATGGCTGCCCTCGGATTAGAACAGTGCCAATTGCTTATTCTTTTCAAAGCCACAGTGCTATCAGTCATCGACTATGGTCTAGGCATCATCACAATTTCCAAGATACAGTTGATGAAATTGGAAAAGATTCAAAACACTGGAATGAGAACGATCCTTGGATGCACCCGTGACGCCCCGATAGCAGCAATGGGATACATCCTCGGGCTCCCCAGTATTGAACAAAGGCACACACTAGCCCAGGTTAAGGCAATGTTTAGAGTGGCGAAAGACCAAAAACATCTGCTGCATGACCAGCTGAATGTCAGGAAAGGTAGCAGAATAAAGCGAGGCAGATCATGGTTAGCTGAAGCTGAGGCCACTGTACAAAAAGTGTGTGAACTTGACAATGTGCGAAGGGGTGAGGAGTATGTGAAAGTGGACGATAAGATGGCCGGCAAGTACACTAGAGTGGTCATCACCATGGGCCGAGAATGCCAGGAGAGGGCTGCGTGTGCCGTTAATGCGGACGTGCTGGAAGTGGTGCACGAGAACAGCAGGACAGGAGATGCGGCGGTGTATACAGATGGATCAGTCACTAGAGGAGAAAGATCTGGATGGGGTTACACGGTCAGCGTTGATGGCAGGACAGTGGCAGAAGATGGAGCTGCATATCAAGTCACAACATCTAGTATGAAAATGGAGGAGGTAGCCGCTGAAAACGCACTTGCATGGTTACAGAGGAGCACCCACACATGTGCCGTCATTGTGACAGATTCCCAGAGCATGCTCAGGAAAATAGAGACAGGATACCTCAAACCTGAATGGGTGCAGTATCTGCACGACAGTAAACTGAAAAGGCTGACTTGGATTTTCACCCCTGGTCATGCTGGAGTATCTGGAAATGAGAGAGCGGATAAGCTTGCTGGTGAGGCCCCAATGCAAGGCTCTCTTAGTCTCGGGGAAAATGAAATTCTCGCAGCTTTGAGAGAAACAGCATCACAAGAAGACGGGGACACCATCGAACGTATAAAACTGTTTGGGCATCAGAGAGGCTGTGGAGTCAAGAGCCGGTTGTGTGGTACTGCAAGACGACTGCTCAATCAACATCTTACTGGAGTTGTTAGTGAGAAGACCTTGTCCGACATGATGGCGCGGAGAGCTGAGCACGTATGGGTGTGTCCCGAGTGCGAGGAGACTGGTTCTACACCAAAGTAATACCAAAGTAATATTGTAATGGCCTTAGCCACGTACAAAATGGGTGGGGGTGGGGCGGGACAGAGTGGTGGTGGGGAGAGATTGAAGTCAACCAGCCAGCAATCCTACGGAAATCCGACGCTTAAGATTGACGTCAAGTTTGCACATAGGAATGACATCGGTCCTACGTGGATCCTCTGGTTATGACATCGTGACGACGTCGGTTTGACGTAGGGGACCCACCCTTCCGGTAACACTACCAAACCTACGGAAATCCTATGTAAATCTACGTCGGATTGACATGAAGATTCTGGCCGGGGCAGGCCTATGAAAGGCGCGCAAGGAGGGGGTTAAACAAAATATGGCTTGAATCGAGCCTACGGACTATACATTATGTATATGGATTGCCCCCGAGGACAGTTTGTGTAGGAACCTGAAAGCTGTCTCAAACCACCTGTCGCTTGACTAGGTGGGCGGCGCTTCCATACAGCTCCAGTAACGAGAGGCAAATGAAGAATATAAAACGACATGTTCTCGCGGGGAAATGTACAGAGTGGGGGGGGGGGGTGTCAGAAATCAGAAATAAAAGATGGCTATATGGACATCAGTTGGAGGGGGGGGGGGGAGGGGTGGATCCAAGAAGCACGTATGCTCGATTTTGACTTCTTTTTTTGTTTTTGTTTTGTGTTGTTTTTACACCCTCACCCCCGTACGAGCCTACAGCCCATTAGAAAATTGATGGCTGTCGATGATTAGGCCCAGATGTTTGAAAACCTTGTTTAAATGGCATTTCGCAAAATAAACCATTCGACTCATTTCGTCAGAGACGTGATTTTTATGTATTGAAAGACAGTCTAGTAACTTAATTTGCTGAAATAAAAAAGGAAATAAAGCCAGACCTTTTATTTACGGCCATAGTTGGGAAGCAAAGTGAATACCCAAGCTCCCTACAAACCCCTCCCCGTCCCCTCCTGTACGTTTCTCGCAAGTTGGAAATAACCACCTCCTCCCCCGGCCCCGGAGCATAGAGATAATTAATCGATGGCTCGTTAGCAAGAATGACGTTATGTGACGACAGTACAACTTGACAATAGCACAGGCCAGCACACAGATTAAGTAGACCGACTGCGGCTTGATGCAAACTTTTCTCTTGTGGCATTCCCTAAGGCTTTTTTCCCCTATAGCGGACTGTTAAGATGGCGGGACAGATGTTGATGCTGGTGTGGTGTGTCCTCATTCTCTACTTCGGACACGCTAAAGGTCAGTTTATGTTTATACGTCTGACTGCAACATTTTGGCATTTTTTTTACTTTTGGGTACTGTTGCATTATGCACTATTCTTAGGCATAGTAAGTGAAACCATTGCAGCCCATTGCACCATCCGTCAATTCTGATGTGTAATATAGCAAAAAATTTTGGTCATTTGGGGGCTGTGTTGCTGTTTTGTACCCAACCCACCGAGATTTTATACTTGTCAAAAATGGGCAAAAAATCCTCACTTTCTGAAGTTCAAAGAGCTCAGATTATAACATTACATGGAGAATTGTACTCAGAACGTGAAATATGTATTAAAATAGGCTGTAGCAAGACAGCAGTGCATAATTTGTTGACCAGATACCAGACGCATTTTCGTCGAGGAGAATGGAAAAGTGTGATAGAAAATTTCGTTATGACTGTGCTATGACCATTCTACAAACGGCACTTTTGCTGGTAATAAAAATAATCATAACCGTGTAGCTGCCCGACAAAATAAGGTACATTTGGGCACTATCCGATTCGAGAAACTCGTCAAAAGTCATCATGGGGTCAATCTTATCGAATTGACGTTTTCAGTATTTTTGAAAGATTTAACCTCTTTACTATTCCCTTTTCCAAATGATAATCCTGCTTGAGAAGGGTAAATGCCTCAAAACTGACTGTGAACTGAGTGACCATAAATAATTTTGACTAAAAGCTGTAACTTTAAAAGTGTTTTTCTGAAAACTGTGATTGTATCATTTCCTGTCCTTGAGAGGCCACATCTTCTCCGCTAATTAAATTACAGCAATATTTGTTATTACCAAATGAACAGGACTTGAATAACCTATTTGGTGATACCAACATGTCCATAGTATCCAAAAGCACGAAGTGCCTCATTTTGTCGGCCGGCTGCACAAATGCATTTATGTAGGGTCTTAGGGAGTCCTACCATTTATGGTAGAGTAGTTGGCAACCTTTCAAAGCAGAAAGCCATTTTTGAGATTTCCTGTAGAATTCAGCTTTAGAGTAAGCCTTAATACGAATGCAAGTATAATATTATAATAATAATAGTAGTTTTATTTTTTTTTATTTTACCGGCAGTTAAGAAAAGGAAAGAGCCACAGACAAAATCCAAAGGGGGCATATGCGGCTCGCGAGCCGACAGGCTCATGAAGTCTCTTGCGCTTCACAAATTTGTACATTTCACATAAAACACAAACACTTTAAAATGTAAAAACTACTCGTCAGCTTTGTGTAACTGTTGCCATCAACCAGAGTGAACAGGCAAATCCTGAGTTGTTGTTTTTTTTGTTGCTTATTTTGTAAAAATTGATTCGTTACGTCTCACAGTCCTAAAGACTACAATCATGTGTCATGGTTGTTACGAATCTGGACTGGGTGATAGTGCCCTCCAGTGTTACTAGACTCGACTAAAGTCCCCTCTAGCTGTTATGAAGAGGGTCTTCTCAATGATGGTATTATGACTGCATTTAAATCGAGAGGTATTTAATATTTAATCTTTCGTACCATGCCACACACTAAGAACAATCTGAATAAGTTTCATAAACAGACCTGCAGGGCCACAAATTTAATTACATTAATTACCCTAACAATTTTGTCTAGATCTATTACATAGTAAAGACAACATCAGCAGCATCAAATCTAAATTCAATAATATGTCACTAGAAGTCTTCTCTAGTTTCCTATAATATTATGATAATTCTGACTCACTAACAATTTAAGTACTAATTATATATCTCTCAGATCTGGTCTGCCTACTATATATCAATCAGTCTACTAATATGGGCTCTGGCGACGATGTCATCGCAGCTATTTGTGCCTACCGCTTATAATGGATCGAGCTCGTCAATATAAACTGACGTAGTTAAGTCTAGATATCTACTCTAGGATGGGCTGGCAATTCCCAGCCTCATCCAGACAAATCAATCCCAATTCACAGATGTGTATGCTATACATTCATACTAGTTGCAAGTCAATATAAGTCTTTGTCTTGCATTCTTGGGTAGCATTCCTAGTATATGCGGCAATCCTGTCCTAATGGATAACTTATGTTCAGCTCCTCGTTCATTGTTGAGTCATCAATGGACAAACACTTACGCTTGGTCCCTGGTGTTAGAAACAACCAGGGAACAGTAGACAATAGCAGTGGGCATATCTCATTCAAGCATATGGCTTCATCTCAATGTCTATAGTGGACTAGACATGAATCGAACAGACTTAGGATTCTTCAGGCAGAATCGTGCCGACGCCTGCACAGATTGGAGTTTTCTGTATGGAGTAATGGACATAGGTATGGCTATACTTTTATACTGTGCAGCCACCTGCAAATTACCGTCCAAATCCCTAGATTTGATTGGTGCATCCATGCGAGCTCATCTCGCAGTATTAATATATTCTACGTGGGAGTTGGTCACGGCCTTGTACTAAAACAGACAAGGTCAATTTAAAATGTCAAAACAATTACTGAAATCTTTAAACCCTCGTGCTTTCTACATTTTATGTACGAATTTCTGAACGCGACTAAGCGTCTTAAACTATCTATCCTTATTCACCCCTTCTCTTCCCTTCTAAGTGTTCATCAAAATCACGGGGTCGAGAATTGCACTGTCACTCCTAACTTATCCATTTATTCTATCTCGCCCCACTTTCTTTCCATCTCTAAGAAAAAGTGTTTCAAAAACAAACTGTTCACGAGAACAGTTCAAGGACAAATTACGCTGGTTATAATCAACGAGACCGTGAAAAATCAACTCCTTGCAAGTCGTGACCCAGCACGGCATTTATAGCACTTAAACCATGACAATGGTAGAGAGTTCCAAATTGTTGGCGCCTGAGAACTGAACGATTTTTGACCAAATGATTTACACTGGACTTCTGACACGTTCAGCAACCTGGAATAAGACGATCTTACGTTCCTTGAACGATGGGCTTATAGATTTTGTACAGTATATCCTTCACAAGTCTGTCCTAGCGTCTCTCTCTCTGGATTTCTAGTCGTAGATTCGTCAATTAGATCAAATGGCCTTCTATCCACTTTGCCCATTCTGAATGTAATTTTATACATTTTTCTTTGTTTGTTTCTGTGTCAAACACATAGCATCGTCGTGCTTTTGTGTATATTATAATCCCTTGCAATTCTGTAATCTCATTATTTTGGACGTCAAAAGAGATTACCTGACATAAATGTAATTTATATCTTTAATTTGGCCGGTTTTAAAGGCAAAGTGGGCAAACCCCCCCAGCCCAAAAGAGCAGTTTTGACAAAACTGTGGTTAAAAATATTATTTATGACATTGGCAATTTGTTCAATCGATCAGTGTTCCCGCCAGCTAGTTCGTGACCTGTCAGAAAGCTGACTAGACACGTCAATCCCATGTACATTTTGAGGTCCCCATAGGGGTGGTAGGATGACAGTAGATAGACATGCGTTAGCGACGACCAGACCGGTGTTGGTGCGATGTCGTGAACAGCGCATCTGTGTAGGAACGATATCATTACATGTGCACATTTGGAATCACCAATTATACGGGTCTGATTTCCGTAGGGTTGCCAGCTGGAGAGTTCCTTCCAGTCTACTCAGTGATGTTGTCCCTCTATCTTTCCCTGAACTGTTCCCTGGAGAGGCCCACGCGCCCTCTCTTTGTGTCCATGTCAGTTCAGTTCCTGTTCTTCATAGCCGCCAGCAGGCCTTTGTGGTGTCTTATGTGTTGTGTCACCTGTGCACGCACGTCCGTCCTCTTTTTCTGATACGGTCAGTGTCGGATCTACTCTGAAACTGTCGAAGCTTAAAGCTTCAGAGTCCCTATTCCCGGAAAAGGGGAGGGTGAGGACAGTGTAGGAGATACCAAAGAGCCACCTGAAGCATCTTATCTGGACAGCTTGGATGGTTCTCGGCAGTTCTGCCCACAACCAAACAATTCAGAATCAAATAACTAATTAACACCACAACCAACCAACCAACATTCTAGCCAACCAACCAACCAAGAACCAACCGACCAACCAACCAACCAACCAATCAACCAACCAATCAACCAATCAACCAATCAACCAACCAGCCAGCCAACCAATCAACCAATCAACCAACCAGCCAACCAACCAACCAGCCAACCAATCAACCAACCAACCAGCCAACCAATCAACCAATCAACCAACCAGCCAACCAACCAGCCAACCAATCAACCAACCAACCAGCCAACCAGCCAACCAACCAACCAACCAATCAATCAACCAACCAACCAACCAACCAATCAATCAACCAACCAATCAACCAACCAGCCAACCAACCAACCAGCCAACCAACCAACCAGCCAACCAACCAATCAACCAACCAGCCAACCAACCAACCAATCAACCAACCAACCAACCAGCCAACCAACCAGCCAACTAACCAACCAGCCAACCAACCAACCAGCCAACTGACCAATCAACCAACCAACCAACCAATCAACCAACCAACCAACCGACCAACCAGCCAACCAATCAACCAACCAACCAGCCAACCAACCAGCCAATCAATCAACCAACCAATCAACACACCAATCAACCAACCAGCCAACCGACCAACCAGCCAATCAACCAACCAACCAACCAACCAACCAACCAGCCAACTGAGGAATCAACCAACCAACCAATCAACCAACCAACCAACCAGCCAACCAATCAACCAACCAACCAGCTAACCAACCAGCCAATCAATCGACCAACCAATCAACACACCAATCAACCAGCCAGCCAACCGACCAACCAGCCAATCAACCAACCAACCAACCAACCAACCAGCCAACCAGCCAACCAACCAACCAACCAATCAGCCAACCAACCAACCAATCAACCAACCAACCAATCAACCAACCAGCCAACCAACCAACCAACCAGCCAACCAACCAACCAATCAACCAACCAGCCAACCAACCAACAAACCAATCAACCAACCAATGAAGTAGCACAGTGGTGTGCAGCGGTTTGCGGATGCCCCCATTATGCCCGAGGCCAACTTCTTGACAGTATGCCCCAAGACTCACATATAGAGTCTAGACACTCTTTGATTGAATCCCCCCTCCCCCCCCCCTGCCTGAGATGGATGCCCGGGCCCGTCCCCACCTCTTTCCCCCCCCCCTCTCTTGCTGCACGCCACTGGTCAGCGAACTAATCAACCAATCTCATTATTTTCACAGGTTCTGCAGGGAAGATCAACATTTCTCCAGACATTATTCAAGACGGCGCCAGACAACCTTTACACATCAACTGTACCTTCTCCCACCAAGCCCCCTCAAATATCTCCAAACTGATGTCCATCATAGTATACACCAGTAGTTCCCAAGACACCAACGGCACACGTATTTTCCAAAAATTGGCACACATTGATAAAGCTAAACCAACAACAGCGATTTTATTTAGACCTGCCGGAGATGCGTTTATACGGGGGCAGATCGATCCTACTGGGGGTAGGTCCTATCTCAGCCTCAAGTGGAATCATCCCAAGAAGGAGCTGGCAATACCGTATCGCTGCAGTTTCGTGGGTCATGGCAATTTCGATCGCATATTAGAGGAATTTCACACACAAGAAGTCATCTTTTCCACCAAGCCACAGCCAAGCAAACCACAGCCAGGCAAACCACAGCCAAACAAACTACAGCCAAACAAACTACAGCCAGTTGAGCCAGGCAAAATACAACCAGGCAAACCACAGCCAGGCAAACCACAGCCAAACAAACTACAGCCAGTTGAGCCAGGCAAACCACAACCAGGCAAACCACAGCCAGGCAAACCACAACCAGGCAAACCACAGCCAGGCAAACCACAGCCAAGCGAGGATGAATTGATGAAGAAGGTCAAACTTCAACAATATTTTTTTCAACAGCCAGGCAAACCACAACCAAGCGAGGATGAATTGATGAAGAAGGTCAAACTTCAACAACAGCGGATAGACGATTTGATGGAAGTTTTGGCCACACTCAAGAATGACACCAGTAAAGTGAAGAACACCTTGGGCAAGTTTCACAGACGCATAAAAACATACGTCGAGCATTCACACAGCGACATCATGAATGTGTTCAAATACCAGGCCATGCTCATGACGACACTGGCAAAGTTCTATATCAAATCCCCCGTCTTCAGAGGAAAGTATTATCTACTTTCCAAGGAAACACCGGGCAACAATCGTGAGGCTCAAGCATCATGCCTCCTTAAGGGCGGCTACTTGGCTGAGATCAATGACGCCAAGGAATACGCTTTTATCAGATATTTTCTCAGATCAAAAGCACCCAGGGGCGTATATTATGTTTACGTTGGAGCTACCGAGACAGAGCACCCTGGTAATTGGGCATTCAGTCACAGCCACCTGAAGGTGGGCTTCTTCGACTGGGCAGGGAACAGTCCCAACAACGTTCTACATACCTGTATGCATTTAAACAGGTATTACGACTGGAAAATGGTAGACTATGAATGTTCCCGTGCCTCTACTGACTCGACTTTCTTGTGTGAAGTTCCGGTGCCTTGATGTCCTTTGGCGTGATCTTTAAACAAAACAAAAATGTGGAACTGGTAGATGATAAACTACGGAATAAATCTCATGTGATCAACTTCAAGTTTTTAGTTCGTGATTTTGTTGTTGCTGTGGTGGTGGTGATTTCTGTGTTGTTGTTGCGATGGTGGTGGTGGTGGTGGTGGTGATTTCTGTGTTGTTGTTGCGATGGTGGTGGTGGTGGTGGTGGTGGTGGTGGTGATTTATGTGTTGTTGTTGCGATGGTGGTGGTGGTGGTGGTGGTGGTGATTTCTGTGTTGTTGTTGCGATGGTGGTGGTGGTGGTGGTGGTGATGGTGGTGGTGGTGATTTCTTTGTTGTTGTTGCGATGGTGGTGGTGGTGGTGGTGATTTCTGTGTTGTTGTTGCGATGGTGGTGGTGGTGGTGGTGATTTCTGTGTTGTTGTTGCGATGGTGGTGGTGGTGGTGGTGGTGGTGGTGGTGATTTCTGTGTTGTTGTTGCGATGGTGGTGATGGTGGTGGTGGTGGTGGTGGTAGTGGTGATTTCTGTGTTGTTGTTGCGATGGTGGTGATGGTGGTGGTGGTGGTTGTGGCGGTGGTGGTGGTGATTTCTGTGTTGTTGTTGCGATGGTGGTGATGGTGGTGGTGGTGGTGGTGGTGGTGGTGATTTCTGTGTTGTTGTTGCGATGGTGGTGGTGGTGGTGGTGGTGGTGGTGGTGGTTTCTGTGTTGTTGTTGCGATGGTGGTGGTGGTGGTGGTGGTGGTGGTGGTGATTTCTGTGTTGTTGTTGCGATGGTGGTGATGGTGGTGGTGGTGATTTCTGTGTTGTTGTTGCGATGGTGGTGGTGGTGGTGATTTCTGTGTTGTTGTTGCGATGGTGGTGGTGGTGGTGATTTCTGTATTGTTGTTGCGATGGTGGTGGTGGTGGTGGTGGTGATTTCTGTATTGTTGTTGCAATGGTGGTGGTGGTGGTGGTGGTGATTTCTGTGTTGTTGTTGCAATGGTGGTGGTGGTGGTGATTTCTGTGTTGTTGTTGCGATGGTGGTGGTGGTGGTGGTGATTTCTGTATTGTTGTTGCGATGGTGGTGGTGGTGGTGGTGATTTCTGTGTTGTTGTTGCGATGGTGGTGGTGGTGGTGGTGATTTCTGTGTTGTTGTTGCGATGGTGGTGGTGGTGGTGGTGGTGGTGGTGGTAGTGGTGATTTCTGTGTTGTTGTTGCGATGGTGGTGGTGGTGGTGGTGGTGGTGGTGGTGGTGGTGGTGATTTCTGTGTTGTTGTTGCGATGGTGGTGGTGGTGGTGGTGGTGGTGATTTCTGTGTTGTTGTTGCGATGGTGGTGGTGGTGGTGGTGGTGGTGATTTCTGTGTTGTTGTTGCGATGGTGGTGATGGTGGTGGTGGTGGTGATTTCTGTGTTGTTGTTGCGATGGTGGTGATGGTGGTGGTGGTGGTGATGGTGGTGGTGGTGGTGGTGGCGGTGGTGGTGGTGATTTCTGTGTTGTTGTTGCGATGGTGGCGATGGTGGTGATGGTGGTGATGGTGGTGGTGGTGGTGGTGGTGGTGGTGGTGGTGGTGATTTCTGTGTTGTTGTTGCGATGGTGGTGGTGGTGGTGGTTTCTGTGTTGTTGTTGCGATGGTGGTGGTGGTGGTGGTGATTTCTGTGTTGTTGTTGCGATGGTGGTGGTGGTGGTGGTTTCTGTGTTGTTGTTGCGATTGTGGTGGTGGTGGTGGTTTCTCTGTTGTTGTTGCGATGGTGGTGGTGGTGGTGGTGGTGGTGGTGGTGATTTCTGTGTTGTTGTTGCGATGGTGCTGGTGGTGGTGGTTTCTGGTGGGGGGGGGGGGGTAGTGGTGGTGATTTATATGTTTTTATTGTTGTTGTTTATGGTGGTGGTGTTGTCAAGTCTTCATATTTAAGAAAGAATCCTCTTCATATCGAAAGGACGGCACTTTCAAAATTTCACGCAAATCAGAGCCCTATCAGAGCAGTGGCAGGGCTTGCCAAACAATTGGGCAAGTTTTTTAGTAGCAGCAGCAGTAGTTGCAGTAGTAGTAGTATACGAGCTGTAACGGCGCGGCATTGGGTCAGTTTTCTGGTTGTTTTTTTATTACAGGGATATAGATTTCAGGACTTTTTGCCAGTTTGGCAGCAGTTATTATACGCTTCAACATTTGTATGCGAGTCACAGTTGATACTCAGATCATAATGCAAGCATTGATGATTACTGAAGCTAACCTCGCGTTCACACCAAAGATCCGCTTAAATAACTTCTTACCACTCACGAACGGACAAAGTCAATTTTCATATATCTCGCCTATATAATTTGTGTTCTCACCAAACTTACGAGAGTTAGATGACAACACTAACAGGCGAAACCCATCCGTTCGTGGGAGGTAGGAAAGTGGATATTTGGTATGAACGCGGGGTTAGACACGAAGTTTTCTCAACCCCCCCCCCCCCCCCCCCATTCATTTGGTCTTCCCTTGGTGTCCTCCTGGTGTTCTCTACTGATATTTCATAGTTTTTATTTGATTCCATTGTAGGCGTAGGACTTAGGTAAAGCTAAGACAGCCTACTTGTCTCTTGAGTTGACCTTGTAGTCTGTCAACGCATCGCCTCCCTCTACCGTTATATCGTCACTTCCTGTCCTTCTCCACCGAGAGTGGTTTCCCTTGTGAGGTCAATGCGATCGTACTCCGTAGTGTTTATGTTTCGCATTACCCCACACAAGCCCCCACCAGTATTGTCCTCACATAAACCTCCTAGGTGGACGAAGTTGACGTCCAGACCTGGAGCTCTTGGAACCCGTAAGATGAGGCCGCTGAGGTGAGGAAGGTGGAGGTGGAGGTGGATTGTTTGTTGGGACAGTTCTGGGCCGTCCACGTTTCGGTGGGTGGGCGATAGGGACTGGTTGTGACGTTTCTATGTGGGCTGGTTTCAGGCGATCAATCGAAATTGTTTCTGTCCGATTTCCCATAAGTATTTGGAAAGTCTTGTCGTCCCGAGCGGCTACGACGTATGGTCCGGTGTATGGGCGTTGTAAAGGACGTTGAGAGGCGTCGCTTCTAACAAAGACATACTTTGCTGTTGCCAAAGTGCTTGGCACATTGTTTGGAGGCCGGCAGTGTCGTGAAGTGGGAGTGGGTAGGAATGATTGGGCCTGGCCGCGAAAGTCATTCAACTGTTCAGTGGCACAGAAAGGAGTGGCAGTGGCAGCAATCAGTTCTCCTGGAATTGTGAGAGGCTCTCCGTAGACTAACTCAGCCACTGAAGCTCCAATGTTCTCCTTTGGAATAGTTCTTAGGCCCAGCATGACCCATGGTAGTTCCTCCATCCAGTTGGGACCATGCAGTCGAGCCATGAGTGAGGATTTGAGAGTCCTATGAAATCGTTCGACGATTCCGTTTGATTGTGGGTGATAGGAAGTCGTGCGATGGATCCTAGTCCCGAGTCTTTCCATGATTTCCGTCCAGAGGGCAGAAGTGAACTGAGAACCCCTGTCAGAAGTAATGTCTGTTGGGATGCCAAAACGAGCTATCCATACACTGATGAGCGCATGGGCACAAGTGACAGTAGACGTGTTTTGAAGTGGTATCACTTCTGGCCAGCGTGTGCTGCGGTCGATGATGGTAAACAGATGAGTGTATCCCTGGGAAGAAGGGAGAGGTCCGACAATGTCCACGTGTATGTGACTGAACCTTTTCTTTGGTGTTGGGATCTGCTCAAGTGGGGCGTGGACGTGTGTGTGTACTTTGGATCGTTGGCAATCCAAACACTCTCTTACCCATTGTCTAACTTGTTTCTTAAAACCATGCCACACGAACTTCTGAGACACAGGTCGTGCTGTAGCTCTTGCCCCAGAATGTGAAAGGTTGTGTATGGTGTCAAACACTTGACGTCGGAAATCTGGCGGCACCACTGGCCGTGGTTTTCCTGTGGAGATGTCACACAGCAGTTGAGGGCCTGTTGGTTCCACAGCTGTATGAACCAAACTGAGATTTGTGATGGCTGTGCAATAGGCCTGAATTTCCTCACTTGCAGCCTGAGAAGTAGCCATTGCTGAGTAGTCTACGCCTACAGACACATTGGAGATAGAGCGTGAAAGGCAGTCAGCGGCGACATTGTCTCTACCTGAAATATGCCTGATGTCTGTTGTGAACTGAGAGATGAAGGCCAGTTGTCTTTGTTGGCGACCAGACCAGGGTTCTGTGACTTTTGACATCGAGAAAGTCAGGGGTTTGTGGTCAGTGAAGACGCAGAATGATCGACCCTCAAGCAGGAACCGGAAATGACGAATGGAGAGATAGATGCCGAGCAGTTCTCTGTCAAAAGCGCTGTACTTCCTCTCTGCGGGACGTAAGCGCCCACTGAAAAAAGCTAAGGGTTGCCACGACCTATCCACAAATTGTTCGAAAACCGCACCGACCGCTTGTTCCGATGCATCACATGTGAGTGCGATGGGCACATCAGTGTTTGGGTGGGCAAGCATGGCTGCCTCTACCAGTGCTGATTTGCTAGTCTGGAAGGCAGTGCTCATTTCTTCCGTCCACTGTATGTGAGTGGACTTTGAGGAGTTCTTTAAAGCATCATACAGGGGCCGTTGAATCTCTGCTGCACGGGGAATGAACCGATGATAGAAGTTTATCATCCCCAAGTACTCTTGTAACCCTTTCGCTGTTTGAGGTGGGGGAAAATCCTCAATTGCTTTGACCTTGGAAGGAAGAGGCGTAGACCCTAATGGAGTGATGTGGTGACCTAAGAAGTCAATCTCCGAGACTCCAAAAACACATTTCTCCAGTCTTACCACCAGACCAGTGTCACACAATCTTCCAAAAACAGCGTGAAGATCTTCCAAATGTTGGGCCTCCGAATCGCTAGCGACCAGGATGTCGTCTATGTAGTTGAAAGCACATTTGAGGTCTTGGAGCAGAGAGTCCATCAAGGAGGTGGGCTCTTTCTGATTCAGATTTGCCAAAAGCAGATAAAAGGAAAGCCTTAATAGCCTCATACTTGCGTTCCTGCGGTGGGGAAACGAGCACAGATAGAGCCCGTGTTGCTGTTTGACTGTCGAGACTGGCCACCACGTGGTAATACTTTGTGTCATCCACGGTGACGTTACGGATGGCAAACTGCGCCTCCGCTTGAGCGAACCACGCTTCTGGGTTGGTGTCAAAAATGTTGGCAGTTTCAGAGAAACAGCCAACACTGCTTTGTGTTCTTCCATGGTGGAAACTCTTGGAATTTCGTTCCAAGTTCGGGGTCACCAATGTAGGCGTAGGACTTAGGTAAAGCTAAGACAGCCTACTTGTTTCTTGAGTTGACCTTGTAGTCTATCAACGCATCGCCTCCCTCTACCGTTATATCGTCACTTTCTGTCCTTCTCCATCGAGAGTGGTTTCCCTTGTGAGGTCAATGCGATCGTACTCCGTAGTGTTTATGTTTCGCATTACCCCACACCATTCAACAACTCTCAATTGGGTGCACTTTCCCCTAATAATAGGAATGGCGTGCAATGCACAGCAATGGGCGTGGGAGACTGTGTAGAGGCAGACAGAAAGACAGACAGACAGACAGATAAGTAGAGAGTGAAGAGAGGTGTGACCAGAGGGGGAGAATAAGATAGTCACGTATAATCATCATAATTATTATCTTCACGAATTTTTTTTGATCACGTAGATCTATACTGCCCCCCGAGTTTTATTTTGGTGAACTGGAGTATGAGGGCAATGTGTGAAAAACAGAGAGGAGGTCATAGAGAGTGGTTGTGTAAAAATACAGTGGATGGAGTCTCCTTTTACTTGTATTTTACTTTATGCTGTTTATAGTATGGAGGAGGTCAGTTGAGCATATGCCAGAATGTCCCACCGGTCATTCTGGCATGGCGGACAAATCTTGCTTGTCATTAATAGAAGACCTTTATGAGCTGAGAATATCCATCCCTCTGCATCCTCATTTCGTACACGGAGATGCTCCAGCTGGCCAAGACTTCAGGTCTCTTAAGGCCGACCTGAACAAGTGTTTGGAGACGTGTTTGGCCATGCCATGGTGGGAAGCCATTGGCCGCCAGCGGTGGTGATACACTGGAGAGGAGGACGAGCCTCGTGCCAATTGCGACGAGTCTGCGTTTTTACCCGACTTTGACTAGTATAACCGAATTTGTTCTTTATTTCAGTGACGTACAAATGCCTGTGGCTGTGGTCGTCTTTATTTCAGTGACGTACAAATGCCTGTGGCTGTGGTCGTCTTTATTTCAGTGACGTACAAATGCCTGTGGCTGTGGTCGTCTTTATTTCAGTGACGTACAAATGCCTGTGGCTGTGGTCGTCTTTATTTCAGTGACGTACAAATGCCTGTGGCTGTGGTCGTCTTTATTTCAGTGACGTACAAATGCCTGTGGCTGTGGTCGTCTTTATTTCAGTGACGTACAAATGCCTGTGGCTGTGGTCGTCTTTATTTCACTGACGTACAAATGCCTGTGGCTGTGGTCGTCTTTAAATAAGGACCTTCGACCCCACCCTTCTGTGTTCTCACATTTTTCAGGTCCGGCCCTTAGTATATGTACACGAAAAGTTGCCCATGCCTGCTTCATAATGTTTTGCAATCATTCTTCAACTCACCCCCAGTTCACCAATACAAACTATACATGGGACAACTGTCAGAAGCAGCTGTGATTGCATTCCATGAAATTAAATAGTTGTGTTTTCGTTTTTTTTTTTAACTTTTCAGCTTACTTTGTCAGCAATAGAAATCTCTACAGCAAATTCAGCAACGGAACACTATACCAGATGCTTGTCTTGTTGGGCTTTAGCCGTCCACTGCAGGACGTTGCTCTCCCCCAGTGATCTCCATTCTTCTCTGTTTTCCGTCCGTCATGTCCAGGCCTGTCCACCTGTCTACACAATATCATCTCTCCAAGATCTTGTTCTCTTTCCTTTTCTAGGCCTTTGTTCCGTGCAACGCCTTGTCCATCTGTTGTCTTTCATTCTTCCATATAGCCAGCCCATTTCCAGTTTTGTCTTTGTATACTTTTCTCAATGTCTGTAACTTGGCTTTCTTTCCGCAGATCAGTGTTAGTGATTTTATCGGTAAGCTTAATCTTGAGAATTTTTCTTTTCATATCTCTTTGCATGGTTTTGAATTTTTAAACCTGCTGCTTTGTTATGTTAGGAACTAGGTTTCGTAGCCATGTTATACAGCTGTTGGGATGTTGCGCTCTACCAGATGTTAAACATAAAATTTTACCTCTGTGAAGACATGTTTACAACATCACTAACGAGCACTAGAACTGTTATGGCTGCTACTATTACCCTACTAAGCGAATGTTGATTGCGTCATTAGCGGCCACTTCTACCGTTGTCGTTCGCCGTCTTGGCGTTTTACTTTAGACAAAACTGGTAAATCAACCGAGAAAGTCGATATTGGACGTGCCTACCAGTGAATTACCTGGGGTCATCTCAAATATTATCATTTCTCTCGTCAGAATCCCACGTATTCTTAAGGTATAGCTGGTGCGGGGGGGGGGGGATGAGGTGGGGGGTTGGGGAAGGGGGGGGGGGATGGAGATGCAGGAAAACAAACAAGCAAAATTCGGTCACCTGAGTTTCGGTGATTTTTTTTCTTCTGGTGACGGTGTGGTTGTTCATCTCTTAACATAAACGAGCTGGCCTGCTTTCATCCTTACGTCG
>OZ007580.1:47805403-47830403 GCA_963931925.1 Onchidella celtica
ACCCAGTTTAGATTTTCCTTTCTCGAAGTTGAAGGGAAATTGCACCAAACTGAACTATAGCTAATTAAGTATGACCAGTCAGTGTGTGGGACTCAAGTATACCATGTCTTGGGTAGGTCTAGGAGTCGTTCTCGATTCTGAAGCGTGATTATCTCCAGTCTGGTACTGTAGATATGCTTTTTTTTTTCTGTGAATAATTTTGGTTTATTTATTATGTTTTACAAAGCTCAAAGAAGCAGATTCTAAATGAGGCTGCAATCTAACTAATAAAAAATCAATTCTGTAAAGTGTAGTGTGAAATATGAAATATATGCAAAAATTCCACATAATTATCCAGACAGTTTCCAAGAAAATCACTGTTGATTCCAGACATATTAAAAATACAAAACAACAACAACAAAAAAAAACTCTCTATAAATCCCCAGCGCAGCCAGCAAAACCTATGGATATCCTGACACGTTGGTCTAGAGGCAAGGTGCTCGCCTCTCATGCCAAAGGTACAGGGTTCGATTCCCGGTCGGTGCAGGCATGTTGGAAATGCGGAAGAATTTCCTGTCCCTGATCATACGGAGTCGGTGGGATCGAGCGCCTAGTCTGTTTTGGACAAGGGCGAAAAACTCGGAGGGCCCGTGTGCGCGTTGCGCACTTTAAAGATATCTCAGCAGTTGGACATTGCGAAGAGCAGGCCTAACATTATAACAACAAGGCCGCTGCCAGGGCAAAATTTCAGAAAAAAATAAAATAAAATTACAGCCCCTCCCCACCCCCCCCCCCCAAATTAGAATCAAACAAGTATACAGAATACAAAATACAATTAATACAACAACAACAACAACAACAAAGTCATGGAATATCTTAGTATAAAAAACAGTAGTGGCGGGAGTAATTCATTGTGGTGCAATTTCGCCTCTTTTTTTGCTCGACGCTACAGCCAAAATGACAGTTTCAAAAATTATAAAGTTAATTTTCTTAAGTGTCAACTTATCCAGTCCAATCGCTTTTGTATCGACCGATTGTCTTGATTTAAGTTTCAGGCATAACATCTGTAGTAAGTCTGTAGACTATGGGAAACTTTCCAGACCAAAAAGAGAGAGAGATATGGTACGGTGGGTTCACAGGTTTATCCCGGATAATGCCGGGAACGTCATCTAGTTAAAGACAAAAAAAACAAAAAAAAGAGCCAGGGAGGTGCAAATGCCAAGGCAGAGATAAGACGCCAGTTTGGTGCAGAGAACGGGCCCCTACGGTAATCTTACCAACACTAGGTAGTCTAGATCAATGCTGTCCATCAACATGTAATTCCTACAACAAAAAAAAAGATAAAAAGTCCACCTCTTCAGCATGATCTTCCCAGTGATTAATAATTTGTTTTATATTTTGTTTGATTAATGGTAAATTTAATGTCACTGCACTGACTATCCGCTCGACGCCGGGGACTTTGCTGGTTTAGACCAGGCGCACTTGAGTGATTTTTCAGTTGCCCAGTCCAAGAAACTGTTTAGTTACCGTCAGAGAGTAAACGGTCCTCCTATTCGAAGTGCGCACGGGTGATTTTTTTAATCCGCAAAGTGAAAAGTCTATTTTTTTAATTACAGGTAACCTTAACAGCCCAATTACAAAGCCAAACAAAGAAACCACTGTGATGTGTTCACTGTTCAGCTGTACCTTACAATGTAAATTGCTACGGTTTCCTAGCAACAGAGGGTTTGTGGGTAATCTGCCCTGACTGTGGAGGGGACGCTGGTGTAGAGGGAAGGCGCTCGCTTCTCATGCCAAAGGTACCGGGTTCGATTCCTGTTCGGTGCAGGCATGTTGGAATTTGGGGAGAAAATTCCTGTCCCCGATCCTGATAGTAGGTAGGATCGAGCACCTAGTCTTCTCGGATAAGAACGAAAAACTCGGAGGGTCCTTGTACGCACATTAAAGATACCTTGGCAGTTGGAATTCAAGAAAAGCAGGCCTCACAAGGCCGCTGCCCAGGCAAAGTTAAAAAAAAAAAAAAAAGAATCCCTACCACAGAAACACACAAAAACACTAATTAGAGAATAAAAACAACCACAAAAAAAAAAAAATGCCAAGAGCAGTGAGAACTTTCTACACTAAGACGTAAAACCTGGCCTTGCTGTGTAACATACATGTACTACACAGTCCCTACCAAACAACAACCCAGAGGTAAAAGGGAGTGAGATTATTATTTTTATTTTTACTGTATAGGACAAAAATAGGGGAGGGGGATATCTAGTGAGAGGGGCCATCATATTTTCTAGCTGCGTGTGGCTGAGCACAAGGATAGTCAAAACAAATGAATGAAAAACTATGCTGAGGCGTATTCAGTGAGAGGTTGGCCTATCCACTGGGAACACATCTGACGTCTCACACTTTGCTTTCTCTTTTAATATGGGAAAAAATTACCACACACTCAAAACTGGAATTTGAGAACACTGGAAATAATTTTTGCGCACGTCTTTGCTGGTTTCTCTTACTATTGCTACACACTCTAACACAATCGTGCGCATCTGCGGACATTTTGGTTCAGGAAACTGGCAATCACAGCGAAACGTGTCAGCTTGTTGACAACAGAATACACAGACAAGTGAAAGATTTCGCTCAAGCGGTGAGATCAGCCCACAACACACTGGGGAAACTGTTCAAACAGTAAGTTTGTCATGTATTTTCAAATGCAACTTTGGGGAGGATTATCGATCACTAAATTATGAAAGAGTTAATTTTAATTCATGGACTTTCGACAGCCAGGCAGAATTAAAGTCAATGAGAAGTGTTTCTAATTGCCTACATTCGCAGTTTCCTCATTTTGATTTACTGCCATAATTGGTCAAGTCTTGTATTTGTACAGAAATTTGTGCAGAGTGATTATAATAGATGATACATTCTGAGTGTAGAGGTGTCCTCCCTCATAGGTTGATACCTATCACTGAATTACGTTATGCTGAAAACAGAGTGACTTGTAAATAAAACTGCCAATGTAACAAAGTGCTAGCATTCCGAATTTCTGAATAAAGTAGAAAGTAATGGACAGCCACGAGATTTGGAAATTTTTATGATAGAGAGCCAAACTTGGAAGAAGTAATTCCTGTCACGACCAGAACTGAAAACACTGTTCAGTATGTCGTTGACACTGAAGTAGATCTGCGTTTAGATTTCATGCAAGTTAACTTCGTGAATGATCAGACTGTATGCTGGATCTAGATTTAGATAGATCTGATCTACTGTTCAAACTTGTTACAATAATAGAATGGAAACGGCACCCCAAAGTCGCTGGACTAATTGCCAAAAATACAAAAAATAGACATTCTGACCTCAAACCCGATAACTTGGGTGTGGTACATAGTCCTGAACATTTATTACATAGACATTGGACATATTGCGATTACAAAGTACAATAATATTAGCAGGATTGGTGAGAGCAAAAAATTCTATTCATTTGGATAATAATTTATGTCCTTCGACCCTGCAAACAGTCAGTATATTTGTACAGTTCTTTTTCTTGCATCACAGATTCACAGCGAGCCAATAGTGCAGGGGAACAGCCATTTACAAGTCTGGAAAATGAAAGGTGGAAGGACCTAAGGGCATCTGCAGTAGCAGCTAACGTAGATCTACCTGAAACTCAGTTCTGTGACATAACTGTGATCATATTATCATTGAAATTGTACAAATATATCAGAGATCTCAGACCATAAAAAAGAAAGGCATTGAAATATCCAGTGGGTTGCCATGATAGGGGCAATTATATTTTGTTTCGATAATGTCTTTGAACTCTCACATTCCTCCAAAGATATTAAGCTAAAATTAATTCTGGCCAAGATATTCCGATATTCCAGTTTGAATAAGAAAAAAATATGTAGGTAATGTGTTTTTTTCTATCTTGTAAATTTGTTTACTTTTGGCGAAAATAACGATTTTTTATGGTCTCTGACCTGTAGAAGACCTGGATTTTTGTACTGGTAACAGTGCTGACCCGTCCCCATATCAGCATTAAAGCTCATCCTATTTTGTGAAGCTCTGCGTGATTATGAAATCTACAAATTACATGTGGCGTTGAAGCCTATTGGGCTTTAGCTTGGAATTTCGATCAGTAAGGAGTATCTTGTCTCAGCCTTCTGAAATTACCACAAAATTCAACATTTTCCATGCTCATTGGCATAGACAAAGACAGTATTGCCCAGTCACAAAACTTAATGTTCTATAATGTTCCAGAAAGGGCTTGGATAACTTGACTGTGCATTGATCATCTATAGAAGTTGTCTGGTGTCATTGGGAAGGTAAACTTTGTGGCAGAAAGGGAGAAATTCATGAACAATCCAAGCTCTTTACCAACTGTACTAATCTGCATGTATCCCCCAGCATGTTACTCACAATTCCTTAGTCAGTTTTGCAGTTTGCATGTCAAGGAACTTCAAGTTTTGTGACTGGCGTAATACTGGAACATTGAGATAAACTTTTCTTGTGGCCACTTTCTTGGAATGAGATAACAGAATCTTTTGTGATTTTGCTATTAAATGGACCATAGATCAACGTAAAGGAAGAGACAAAAGATACTCTGTAGGCTTTTAAAAAAAACAACTGACGTTCAATCAAAGTGTCAAATTATTTTTATGGTTTTTCACCAATAGGGAAACTCTTTTGTAACTTAAACACAGGTTTCACAAAGAGAAGCCAGTTAATATTGAGTTGAAATCAACTGTACTGAATAGATTATTCTTAATGGTACACTGCTGGGTGAATCTTTTATTTTTCTTTAATTTTATTGTTAAGCACTGAAAACAGAATCCCCCGTATAAAAAAGCAAATGTCAAATTGAACATCCATTTTTGTGTGTTAGGTTTTCATCCCTCATTTACTAGATGAATTTTTTTTATTTTTTTTTTAAATATTTTTTTTTTTGGTAATTCCTTTGGAGAGGTTGCTACCAGCACAGAATAGAACCTGAACTGCTTTTCAGAATATAATTACATTGTGTAAAGTTTTATGGTCGTGATTTTGCTATACTTGTCATTGAATATTTGCATGTGAGTAAGTTATCTGATACATCCTGCAGAAAAGTTACAAAAAAGGCGTCTTTGTATACTTAGAACGTCCGCATGAGGTGCTCATACTCAAGCACGTAAATTCTATACAACCACAAGTTACCACCTTTATAACATTGTATATGTCCATCCCGGTCCAAACTCTCAGTATCATTAATAAGTTAAGTTGTCACAGATAGGGAAACATTTCAACCATCCAAGCAGTGACTTCATTTATACATAGGCCTATATATGCACTTATATGTACTTGACGTGATTTACTTGTGTTTTGTACGTGACCGGTATCACGTGGGAGATTGGCGGGTGCTACTGGTAGGGTGCCTCTTCTTTTGTATCCTCTCTTTCTCACCTCCTCTATTCTTCTTGCCCTTTTCCTCCTCTCGATGAAACTTCAAATAATTGCAATAATTTCAACATGGTCACTTGAATAGTTGTATTGGGCTATGAAATAAAGTCGCACAAATTTTGTCTTGGATATATCTACAGGCATTAAAGGCAATGAGTAAAATTAATCGGATATAACACATTTTGATTAGTAACCCTCGATATATGTATAGAAATTTACATCTATTAATACATGTCTCATGTTCTGTCAATTTTAGAAAAGTAAAGTTTCATGATGACTTGAAAATGCCCATTTGTTAACCTCTCTGCATCACAACGTAACACCAGTGATACATAGACATTTATCACTCGGTTGCACTTCCCACTTGAACTCGGCGTGAGAAATGTGAGTTATTTTTTAGTGTTTTCTACAACACACACAATATCTCAAATAAATAATCATGAAAAACCACTTATGTCCATTAGAACAAAGTCTCTCGAAATCAGAATCCCCCCCCCCCTCCTCTATAGTAAGAGCATACGTGATATCTGATTGTGTTGTATTTGTGATTTCCAGTGCAGAGTAGCAAAATGACCGTAAAAGTTAAGATCTTTACTCAATTCCCATTTGCTTTACTTTTTAAATATCTACAACCTCATTGTTGTTTGGAAGGTTTCACGTCACATCCAGAGTTGAAGACCTCCAAGCATGAACACTCAGTTTTTCCTGTTACCGGGGGGGGGGGGGTGAAAAAGTAAAAAAAAAAAATCATTATTGTAAAGGTGGTGAACGGGGGTTGGGGGAGAATGGTAGGGGGGGGGGTTAGTTTTTGTTTAGGGGATAATGTGGAGTGGACAACATCTTTCAGACTTACATACAGTGACAATATTCTATATATTTTTTGCATATTGTTTCAGTGGAGGGGATTTGGGGCGCGGGGCGGGGGGGGGGGGGGAGACATGGGGCAGGATTGGTGAAGAAGGTAGCAAAATTTTTGTTGTTGTCGTAGATTTTGGGGGGGGGGGGGAGTGCATTAATTAATGAGGTGTGAAGTGTGATTGTGATCTTATTTTAATTTTATTTTACTATTTTTGTTTCTTATTTCACTCTTGATCGGATCCTGCAGCAGCCAGGTTGCCATGCGTGAAGACACTGGCTGTGTCTAGCACAATATAAGAAATCATCCAGACTGTGCCAGGGAATACCACTCTTTGGCCAGTCTGAGAAAAGTTGTGTTTTTTGTATTTGCTCCAGCACAATATATGAAATCTTCCAGACTTTATGCTGCCGAAGACCACTCCGTGGCTGGTTTGAGAAAAGTTGTGCTGGCGCTCTGGGAGAAATGGCAGGTCCGATATGCCACTGTAGTCCACTCTTGGTTGTCGGTTCAAATGTTCTAGAGTAGGGCTTTTTTTCCCCCCCTAGATTGGGCTTAGTTCGTGTTGGTGGGCTGTTCTAGAGAGTAAACATTTGGGGGATGTTCAAATCACACAGTTATACACAGTTTTTTGTCCCATATGCTATACATTTCCAAATGCTTGCAGGCCTCAATTCTGGATTGTTGACATGTAACGGATGGTCAAAAACTTTGTGAAAGACACAGTAGATATGTTAATTAATTTTAATGATGCAGATAAGAGTAAATAACATTTAAATAATACTTCATACCGTAATACAAGCTCTAAGCGCTTCCCAGCCATTTTTACCACTCACAATGTATTCACAAATACAAGAACTCACCGCCAGAGTTCGCTAGAATTGTAGCAGTCGGTATTTGGCAAGTTTTCAGAAGAAGCGAAAAACTGTTTTAACACAACTGGTCTTAGTTATGATGAAAATTTGCTATTCAGTTACTTTTTGGTTTAGAGTCCATAACCAAGATCATTTAACGCGGCTTTGGAGGTAGTTGAGTATAATACAAATTGAATTTTCAAATTTTTTAGTTTCTACAGTCTTAGGAAACGGTAGCAATACTAAAACATGTGACAGCAGTCAGAAACAGATGTGGTTGAATTGAATTGAAAACGTCTGTTTCAAGGGTGATTATTGAACATTTCAGTGTTTTGTACATCTCCGAAAGTTTTGAAGCGGTGAATTTCAGGTTTTCTGGCCATAAAAAGGAAATGATTGTTCACCGCGTGATGTAAGAGATATAGTTACAACTTTTAATTTTGTTATACTAGATCTAGATGGGGTACTTGGTACTATCCGGGACAAACTTGTGAACCCACCGTTCTATCTCTCTGTCTTGTCTAGAAAACTTCCCATATACAGATTTTATGCACACCAGATCACTATGCACTCATTTCTGGTCTGGTAGGGAAACTGGTCGCTCTGAATTGAACGCGTATTAATATCGTTTCCGGTGCGGTGAGCCTACTATGGGGAGCCAAAACAAAGATTATCTTATTTTACATAAATTATTTACAATTTTTTATTTAAAAATACCTGAAACTTGAATCAACACAATCGGTCGATACAAAAAGCGACTAAGCTGGATTAGTTTACACTTAAAATTAATTTTATAATTTTGAAACTGTTATTTAGGCTGTAGGGTCGAGCAAAAGAACGGTCAAAATTGCACCACCATGAGTGATTCCCGCCACTATTTTTTTTTTATAATGAGATTTCGCTAAAACCTTTGATAGAACTCTTTTTGCATTTGAACTTTCTGGTCAGTTATAATAAAAATGATCATAGACCTTTTGATGCATTTGTAATTGTGTATTTCGTCACTGTTCTGCAAAACTAGTAATTGGTTTTGACTTCTTTTCAGGAGAAACAAAAACTTTTATTCAAGCACAACTGGTGTACTAACGATAACTTTTTGAAACTTTGCTATTCAATTACCTTTCGGCTTTAGAGTTTAGAGTCAGGAATCATTTGATGGGACTTTGAATGAAATTGAACATACGAAAATTGTTGTTTTGAATTTTTGATTTACTGCAGTCTTAGGGAACGGTGGATGGTACCATTACGTATGTCACCGGTCAGGAACTGAATGTGGTTGTATTTCTCATCAGTTGAACAATTGTGTTTTAAGATGTTTCTGGAAGATTTCAGTATTTTCTAGATCTCTTATGTTTTGGGGCCGTGAATTCCAGGTCTCTGGGAAAAAAAAATAAAGCCATCACCAAGTTATGTAAGAGACATACTTGGAACTTTTAGTTTTGTTATGTTTTACCAAAACCTATGATAGAATTCTTCTTGCATTTGAACTTTCTAGTTAACTATAGTAAAAATAATTGTAGACTTTTTCATGCATTTGTAATTTTGAATTCAAGGTATCGTAGGTTTCATGACGAAGGAGCGAATAGACATCAATTGTGCAACGAAAAGGCAAACGCTGAATTTCTCTGTATGACAAAGGGACAAACCGCCACAATCAGTGTTGTGAGAAATTCAGTTTAGAAAATTTTGTACTACTCTCATCGATTTCTCACGTTTTCGTCATACTGTGTAACATAGAAAGTAAATGAGATTTAACAAAATTTTCCTCGCAGGTGGTTGGTGGGCACTTCTAGAAGGGACTGACTACTCCAGACCTGTCCTGTCATTCTGTTAAATTCTGTCTATCCTCCCGCCTTCTTTCAACAAACTGTGCCCGTTGTCGTGTCAACGTACCATCTCCAGACTCATAATTCAATTATGGTTTTGTAAACCAAACACATTCAAAAGGAAAACGCTTTCAATTTAGTTCCACTGTCAACATTTCGTGGGCCCGAAATATTTTATATATTTTCTCAAAATAGTTCACGTTAATTCAACACAGTGGCTACGTTTACGTCAGCCGGTGAACACAACTCACCATTTTTCTTTGTTCGGCTTTACTCCCGCCATTCGTACAGCAACGCTTCCTTTCTTTGTTTTTTTTTTCTATTGGGGTATGAGCGTCATCTGCCGTAAACGTAGCCACTGCCTAATTCAATTATTAGGGTAGCCACACAAAGGCCACCGAATTCGGTCACCGAGCCACTAGGCGCTTTAGGTGAGAAGAATTGCACTACATAAACAGACCGAATCTAGGTGGGCTCCATGTGCAGTTGTTGAAATTATATAGTGCAATTCTTCTCACCTATAGCGCCTAGTGGCTCGGTGACCGAATTCGGTGGCCTTTGTGTGGCTACCCTAAATATGACACAAAAGTTTTGACAGTTCAGTATCACAACTAAATGTAAGAATTCAGTCAAAAGAAACTCGACCGGGCAGTGGGGCAGGAAGATTTTGAAAATGTGCGTAGTGGATGTGTGATTAACTTATATAGGCTTAGTAATTATAATGTGAGAACCTATGACAAACAGTACATTAATGCACCCTTCTTAACTCACTGTGTGCCAATCACCGATATATCAGTTCTTCGGCTAGTTTCGTTTGTGCCAATCACCGATGTATCGATGAACATGAATGCTAGGCTATTTTGTTTCGGGAAAAAAGAAAGCCGGCTTTCTATTAAGAGATGTTGATGTAGTTAGTCTTTATTCATCTCCTCCACTATTTTCTTCCTGTATTGGCAAACGTGGAAAAATTCATGGCACACAAAGAGTTAATTACTGAATGAAAAGACAAAATACTTTTCAGCCTTGCTGAGTTTGAATCTTAAATGCCAGATCTGGTCCTTAATTAACTTTTAACTCCTGAATTCAACCCTTGAACTTCAGCTAGAGTTTGAATGTTGACTCTGTCCTTGAACATACATCATGTTTTTGCAATAGTCTCCCTATATGGAACGTTTTCCTCAAGTTATTTCCCCTTCACTATCCTCCCCCCCCCCCTGGGCATTTTTAAAACATCTCTCTCCCTTGTGCCCCACTCTCCCTTCCTCCTAAAGCACATATATATCACATCCAAATGTTAAGACAACTTCATTATACTTTACAACATACATCTATGATTATTATCATCACCTCGATAAGCTAAAGAGATCAGCATCACATTGTACTAGTTCAGTGGTTCTCAACGTGGGAGGGGGAGGGGGGGGCGACAAGACGAAAAAAAACGGGTGGGGGGAGGTGAAAACATGAATGGGGGATGATTTGGGGGCAAATACAGGGCAGTTACTGCTCTGTTCAACAGCAGGTGTACATTGTATTGCTTGTGTTAATAGAAAAGGCCTTTTTCTTCTCAGTGTATTTGATAAAGAATGCTTTGTTTTATAATGAATAATTAATCAACACGTCAATTGTCATTTACCCTTCCAAAGCCGATTATTTCATACCTTATGAATTGCTATTTTTTAATAATCCTTGTTACTTTTGATTCTGATTATTGTTTTATTCCAAATGGTAAATGGGGACTTCGAAAGTAAAATGTCCAGAAAATTCGTAATAAATTGTGTTGGACAAATTCACAGCCGATATACAAAATTACACATCCCAATACGCTGCCGGTATTCAAGGGGTTAACAAGGCTTTGAAAAACTTTACACTATGATTTGTGTGTCGTCTGTTCGAGCTATTGTGAAATGAAAATCTGTTCGGTTTGATCAGGGACGATGAAAAAAAAAACTGGAGTCTTTAAGGAAAACAATTAATTGCATGATAAAAAGGTTGAGAACCACCTGTACTGGACACTTTTTACATATAGGCTTTAGAATATGAAGTGCATTTGCTATTGAAAAGTTACATTGATGAATAAATAGACCAAGTCTGTATGTTGTAAAGCCTCGCGTAAAAAAGACACAATAAATTAACTATAGAATAAGATCCGAAAAACAATTAGAAATGAAACAATTATTTTTCACACCTTATGACTGTTCTTCCTCGGGTTTGAAAAACAATTAGAAATGAAACAATTATTTTTCATACCTTGTGACTGTTCTTCCTCGGGTTTGAAAAACAATTAGAAATGAAACAATTATTTTTCATACCTTATGACTGTTCTTCCTCGGGTTTGAAAAACAATTAGAAATGAAACAATTATTTTTCATACCTTATGACTGTTCTTCCTCGGGTTTGAAAAGAAAAGAAAAGAAAAGAACGGGTATTATAATTATAGTTGCATGTCAGCCAGCAACCTTACGGAAATCCAACGGATAGGACTGATGTCAGGTTTGTTTCCACCTAGGAATGACATTCTTCCTTCGCCGATCGGCTGGTAACGGCATCGCGTCGATGTTGGTTCCATGTAGGGAATTTTTATGTCCCTACAGTAATCCTACGAAGCGCACGGAAATCCTGTACATTTCTAGGTCGGACTGACGCAGACATGCTTGTTCGGTAGTTTTCCTACATTTTACGTTCTTCTTGAGATTAAAAACAACACTTTTAACGTGTATGATGATTATAGTAGTTATGCCATTTCACATATTCTAATCTATGTCATTACAGCGGGATAAATAGATAGGTATACCCAGCCAGCAATCTTACACCAATGCCCTAGAGATTTGCAAAGGATTTCAGCATGATTGGTATGATTATCGTAGGGACGGTTCCCTACATCAAACTCACGTCGGCGCGATATCGTAGCCAACGGAACTACATAGGAATAAAAGATGTCATAATTACCGAAACATTGAAATTAAACTATGACAATAAACCGACAACAATTGCGCTGCTTTATCAAAGTGAATGATAGCAGTAACTGTCTCCAGAGAGTACACATTTATAGAGAAATCTCACTTCCGCCAAATCGCGAAACTAAGTCGTTGCAGTAACAAGATTTGAAAGAGACCGTCTTCACCAAAGACAGTGTACATATGTGTTTACTGTGGATTGAAACTATTTAGAGCCATTTGTAATCTCTTACGCCCTGTAGAAATGCACAAACCGATATTGTTTACCGCAGTGATCTACTTTCCGCTCCATGCTAACGTAACAGTATTCCAAGCCCTGCTGCGCCATACCTACATATTTTCTATAGTTTATCATAGATTTCTTGTTCAAGCCTGCTTCAAATTTGGTACCCATTTTAACACAATGCCATCATGGTTAAAAAGAAACAAACGATCGATTCAGGATATGTATGAACTCATACCCGGAAAAAAGCTAGTAGAAACTGGCAAGATTTAGCACGAATCTATCTCACAGCCTAAACGTAATTATTTAATCACTGAGTTCCAAGGGGGTGACGTAAGGTGGGGATAGTATTACAATGCTCTCTAAATGTCACCGTGTCTCTTCATGAAATAATCCTCAATTGTGTTTAGTCACTAGTCGAATCATTCCATTATTTTGTTTGTTAAAACATGTCAAAGAAAGTAATAAAAAATTCAATATTAACATAGCCCTACGATAGCAACATATTACACTGTTAATCCTAAAAGATGAATAGGGCAACTTATGAAGAAATAATGAAACAAAAAAACAACAACAAAAACCCACAGCAACGGTCTATGAATATAGACACTATATTATTATATGCAGTTCAGACAAGTCTCTGCACACTTTTCCCCAAAACTTCGTGAGAATAATTATAATATAAACAAAGGTCTGTTGTAATTATTCTGAAAATCGTCCTGCTTTTCCTTGGCCCAGTGTGACCCCTTGTGGTCACCAAGGACCTTCTCTGGGCTATGATAGAAAAAGATAAAATTGAAGTATACACTGCACTTATGATCCTCTACTATTTAAGAAGAAAAAAAACTGTGCTACTTTCAAAAAAAAAAAAATTAAAAAAATAACAACAACCATGGTATCCTAGCAAGCTTGTGGCCACCTAAGACCTTCATCGGGCGTCAAATAAAAACAATAACAATAATAATAATAATAAAGCTAGAAGTATTGACCACGTGATCCTTTAGGAATTGTGATGTAATGCACACCTTCATTTGAATTACTATAATCATCACTGCACCGGTGAACAGACTTTCAGGGGACGGAACTTTGTTAATGTCCAGATCTGATGTCGTGGGGGTGGCAAAAATTTGGTTATCGCCCTTGCACCTTTATTCAACTTTTTATCGTTAAAAAACTGAATTCCAGAAATCAGCCAAGGTTAGATTGTCACCTGCAGCTATGTTCTCTCGGTCAGATAATTAACCTGATGTACATTTTTAACATTTCTTGTCATAATATTCTCTTTTGAATCGACATTATCAGACCAAATCTAGAGTGTCCTGTGGGTGCATAATGCATGTTGAAAGAAAGGAAATTAGGCCTAGTTTTTCTCATATTTTCCTGACCCTGATCCTATGGTAGGTAGAATCGACCACCTAGTCTTCTCGGAAAAAGGACGAAAAATTCGGAGGGCCCCGTGTGCTCGTTGTGCACGTTAAAGATACCCTGGCAGTTAGAAATCGAGAAGAGCAGGCCGAACAGGCCGCTGCCCGGGCAAATTTAAATAAAATTTATCCCTATCTATCTATCTATCTATCTATCTATCTATCTATCTATCTATCTATCTATCTATCTATCTATCTATCTATCTATCTATCTATCTATCTATTTGTCTATCTATCTATCTATCTATCTATCTATCTATCTATCTATCTATCTATCTATCTATCTATCTATCTATCTATCTATCTATCTATCTATCTATCTATCTATTTGTCTATCTATCTATCTATCTATCTATCTATCTATCTATCTATCTATCTATCTATCTATCTATCTATCTATCTATTTGTCTATCTATCTGTCTGTCTATCTATCTTTCTATCTATCTATCTATCTATCTATCTATCTATCTATCTATCTATCTATCTATCTATCTATCTATCTATCTATCTATCTATCTATCTATCTATCTATCTATCTATCTTTTCACCCACCCATGTATCTATCTATCTATCTATCTATCTATCTATCTATCTATCTATCTATCTATCTATCTATCTATCTATCTATCTATCTATCTATCTATCTATATATCTATCTATATATCTATCTATCTATCTGCCTGTCTATCTATCTATCTATCTATCTATCTGCCTGCCTGCCTGTCGGTCTGCCCGTTTGTCTTTCTGTCTGTCCACATGTCTTCCCATTTCTGTATTCAGCTGTCCACTCATGTTACCCACAGTTTAGCCATTTATCTCCCGATCACATACACAAACCCATTTCCCATTTCCCATTTCCCATTCATAACATATGGACCCTTGACACGGCCCTTTCCCACAACAATACACGACTAACTTGCCATAGCCCGCAACACCTTAAGGCAAAATGTTGATGTTACTGGTCACCCACACTGAACCACACAACACTGTACCCAGATTGTAAACAGCTGACATCTTTCATAAGTCACACGTAGGAGCCATCCTTAGGGTATGCCTCCTCGGAGTCGGGTAGGGGGGTGAATAATGGTGATGTTGGTGGGGGGGGGGGGTCTTGTTTACAGCATATGAAAAGCTTTTACAGGGGCGTATCTGCACGCTTTGTAATTATTGTACTAAACTAAGAATGTTTGTTTTATTCTATTTTATTTTTGTTGTTGTTTGTCAGCAAACTAAGTTGTAGGATTATAACACATTAAAAAGGAGTCTAACAGGGTATGTTTCTAATAAGTCAAACACCCTGGCCTTAGAGGCAAGGTGCTCGCCTCTCATGCCGACGGGACCTTGCTTCAAATCCCGGTCGGTGCAGGGGTGTTGAAATATTTTTGAAATTTTCTCATATTTCCCTGTCCCTGATCCTATGGGAGATAGGATCGAGCATCTAGTCTCCTCGGATAAGGACGAAAAACTCGTATGTCGTGTTGCGCACGTTAAAGATACCTTGGCAGTTGGAAATCGAAAAGAGCAGGCCGAAGAGGCCGCTGCCGGGGCAAAATTAAATAAAATTCATCCCTACCACTGCCTCCCTACTCCCTCATCCCCCCCCCCCAAAAAAAACACAACAACAACAACAACAAAAAAACAAAAAACCCAACCCGCCAACCGGCACTGCACTGTGGCGACGACATGCCTGCTCCAGTTGTAACTGGGCTGCAATGACACAAAGGCTCTAGGCAGAAGCAAGACAGAAGACAGAAGAATAACAGGGCAGAAGGAAACAGTCCCTAAACCTAAACAGTCTGTATAAAATGTCACCTGAAATCTCAGACCATCAAGGCGTTGTCATGGATAATCAGCTTGAAACGAATAAAAAAAAAGTAATTTAGCTGTAAGAGAGAGAGAGAGAGAGAGAGAGAGAGCGAGAGAGAGAGAGAGAGAGAGAGAGAGAGATGCTGAGAGAACGAGAGAGAGGGGGAGAGAGAGATGCAGAGAGAACGACGAGAGAGGGGGAGAGAAGGAGAGAGAGGGGGGTGAAGGGGAGAGAAAAGAGAGAGAAAGAGGAAGAGAGAGAGAATGAGAGACAAAAAGGGAGAGACGGTGAGAGAGAGAAACAAAAATGAGAGAGGGAGAGAGAGAGAGAGAGAGAGAAAGAGAGAGAGAGAGAGAAAAAAAGGGGGGGGGTGGGGATAACGTATTTCTCATCATGGTTTTAGCTCCAACGAAATTACTTTATGCTTCAGATCAATTATCACAACTCACAATGCATCACTTAGTCAACTCTACAAAACAGAACAAAGTGCTGGAGTCGTCTATTGACCTGTCCTCGAGGTGAAACTACGTCATTCTGAGTCTCGACACAGGAGATTCACACAGTGAACACTGCACATTCCTAAACAATAAACGTTTAATAGAAGATTTGAACTTTCCCACTCTGAAACCACGAAATAAACCAATCCGTTTTTAAACTGGCTGACGGAATACGCTGTATAAACATTATTGTAGACAAAACTGTCTTCATACGAGACTTCTGGGACATTTTTCACTACATTCTGGCCTGCGAGGGGTACCATACTAAGCCTGGTCAGACACAGTCTGATGCTGGCAGACAAGAAATAATGTGCACCAGAATGTCTAATATTTTCTTAGTAAATCCGAGAAGATCCTATCATATTAAGCCTTGTGAGACACAGTCAGCTTCTGCCATTATGTCTTTGATGCACATTTTGCTGGCAGCAACTGAATGTGTCTGACCGGGCTTAGTATGAAACCTCCCTAAGCCAGCCCAAGCCATTATAATAATGTGGTTTTGTTAGAGATAGTTCTGTATCAACGGCAAAAGGAAAACAAAATTTGAATAAAAAAAGTGGTTAATATATTATTGAATCACCTCCAGCACTTATCATTTTTTTTCTTTAGAAGGGACAGTAATATAACATGGATATTGTCAGAGTCGAGAGCCGCGGAGAATGTTCTCAATGGAAGCATATTAAGTCCTTGTCAAAATGGTGATGTATCACCCTGACTGTTATTGTCCTAGGGTACTTCAACAGGCCAAACACCTCTCTCCTCTCTCTCCCCCCTCCTCCCAAACCGTCCCTGCCCCTCCCCCCTCTCCCCCACACCCCACCCCCCCCCCCCCACAGTTTTGACCTGGTAGAATTCACCATGCATGTCAATGTAGTAGTAACCATAACGTCTTGCTAAAAATAACCCTGGGGAAACAGGAGATAAAATCCGAGCCTTGTGTAAGCTGACTGAACAAAAGAAAGCGGGTGGGGGGAGGGGGGGGGGGAGGGAGGGGGCGAATTGCACCACAATGAAATTCTCCTGCCACTATATTTTTGTTATATAAAAAAGATATAAAAAATACATAATTTTGTTAAAATGTGCTCCTCCCCCTCCCCCTCCCCTCCCCCGGTCGTTATATATCTCAAAGTCCCGTTTTAGAAACAAAGCAATTATTACCATGCACAATAAAATAATGATAATAGATTGAAAAAAACAACAGCAACACCTGTTGTCTTGTTTTTTTCGGGAGGACGCCGGAGAAATATTCCCGGATCTTCTCAAACTGTTTCAAAATTAGCACCCCGGCCTCCTTGATCTAGACTTTCGGGTAAAATGTTCCTCAAATATCACATTGTGGTGTTTCATCCTGATCACAGCTAAGCTTATATCTCCTCCGTTCTCTCTCATTCCCCTTTTTCACAATACTTTTCTGTCCTCTCTTCTTCTTCTTCTACTCCTTCACAATTACCTTCATCATCTCGCACTGTCAAACAGAGCCCTCCACTTTAACTTTCACAGCCCCTCGTGTACGGGCTCGCTAAATGACAACACCCTCTTTGTCACTCGCCGCTAAGCCCCACAAATCTGACATCATATAAACAGGACGGCCACAAAATTAGCTTCGTATTTAGGATAGTGAAGAGCTTAGAGCCCTTAGCTTCTCGAAATAAAGAATTAAGTTTCCGGCCGGAAGCGGTGATAACAACCTGGTCAGGATACAAACAAACAGATCAAGAGATAACTTTTTGAAATCCGTGGTTTTATCCTATGGAATACATCCCATGGCCCAGCCAGCAACCCTGGGTCATATTCCAATGTTCATCTGTGTAAGATTTGCGTAAAGGTTGGTAGGATTGTGATAAGGAGTTAGAATAAACCGAAACTGTGAAACAGCTTGATAAGTGCCACAACGCGTTTTAAACAAGTGTCGGCGTGTGCATTTGTTATATACCTCTTCTACATACTATAAGATCTCCAGTTTTTCAGAAAATGGAGTCAGAACTAACAAGGACTAAGCTCGTGGAAAGCGGCAGGAGCATCTTGTTCTCTTCAACAGTTTCTCAAATGTTTATATTATAATTATCGTGTCAGCATGCATATCACCAATCAGCAACCTTACCAAAATCCGACTTGTAGGACTGACGTGAAGTTTGCTCACAGGAATGACATTGTTCTTACGTAGGTCCGCTGGTTACGACATCGCCCTCATGTCTATTTGATGTAAGGAACCTGCCCCTACAATAATCCTACCAACTGTGCGGAAATCCTTTACAAATCTGAGTCATATTGAGGGGAATGCTGGCTGGATCGTCTTCTTCAGGACGCCTGAAGACATGTTTGAAACACCTGAGCGCGCCGGTCAAGTTAGTACGGAACATGATATGTTTATGGCACGGTCATGCAAGGCGTAGCCTTTGTTAGGCATAAATAAACCGGACTTGTGATTTGGTAAAGACCTCGAGGTACGAATACCATAAAGATAAAACCAATAAAAGTCACGTCCATTAAGGAATGAATAATATTGCATTTGTTGATACTAGCATGACATCTGGCATTATAATCATATTATGGTTTGGATGCACTTTTTAATTTTTATTTATTTATTTAATTTTTTTTGCAGTGCGATTTTCGTCAGTATTTTTTAAAATACTTTGATTTTCAACATTTTGGTGGCAAAGGTGGTACTTGAAACCGACTTTCTGAATGGCAATAAAATCGTAGATTATAAGGTCAGATCAGCACTCAGATTTTGGTCCTAGTATCTGCAATGAGCTTACATCGAACATCAAGGAGCTGGAATCCATCACCAGGTTTAAACATTATCTAAATTTAAAAAGTAATTTGAATGTTGATGGAAATTCTGTGACATGTCTAGTCAATGGGGTGTGTGTTGTATCTGTGTGTGTGTGTACATTCAATCGTTGGCGTGCGTGGTTATGTTTGTATGCATGTGTGCATATGAGAGTGGATTAAAATTTTGTTTTTCTCACTGTAAAGCGCTTTGGCCCCACCAGGAAAAGCGGCTCCATACAAATATACTTTTTATCATTTTTTTCCCGAATTCCTGGCATTTTCAACTCTAGGAGGATCAGTTATTTCTTGAAAAAAGTTTTTACAATCCGAGTTTTTTGAAGGAATCGAGAGAAACAAAATGTCGGATACGACATCCGTGGCTAGGATTGCCGCCCTCGCTACCAGCACAGAAGACGCAATCTCGACAGTTTAATTTCCTCATGCCTTCTCCAGTTACACAGCGGAGGTATCGTGTTACGTCAAATGTGGAGCATATAATGACCCATTGGACTGTAACGATATTCATAAAACTGCTCCAATCGTGTGCGGTCCACAGACTAATAAATTAAACAGACTGGATGATCCCATTGTGTGACGTCACAAAACAGCGAAAGGTCATGAACCATTCGCCACATTAGATTTACGGTTGCGACCGGCGCTTCAGCACAGTTACAATGCAGCGGTCGTTAAAAGTCCAGACGGTCATAATTTATAACAATAAAAAAAAGGCAGCTGTAGACAATAAAATGAAAGGATAGGCAAGACAATGCATTATCAATACATGTACAACCAATCTTGACAAATAAAAAGAAATTTCTAATGCAGATAGAACTAAAATCGGAATTTCCCGAGCGGCGGCCACGTTGGTTATGCGGCCGCATCTCATTAACTTCCGTAAAAAACGACACAGCCCGAAGCTTGTGTTTCCAGTCTGGTTATTTATTAGTCTGTGGTGCGGTCCAAGGCCTAAGGTTTGAAGTGAATGGTAACGATGTGCTCAGTAGCAAAAAATTGACCCGCTATTAAAAGAATAACGTCTTCTCTAAGGGGGGGTCTTTCTCTGTTTCTCTGAAGACGGGAAAATATAGAAACTCTGACTTTCCCGCTAGCCTTTTCGGGGTGTTGATGGTAAAGATTTCCCCTTTACAATCAAAATAATTATCAATTTGGGGCCCATTGACCACAGTGGTCAAGCCATGAAACCCAAAATGAAGTCCAGTAATAAAGTTCGGAGATACGGCAAGGAAAAGTTCTACTCTGCAGGGTGGCAAGATAATATTATCTTGAATACCGTAAACTATTTGAAATGGAGATGTCCCCTGTCATTGGCACATACTTGAAATTGATACCTGACATAGAGAGGCTGTGGTGTTCATGTCTAAGAATACCCTTTTATATCACAAACTGAGATTCCCATACTTGATTAAAGGGCCATGGGACATTTATTCGTTCGTAAATTTTTATACGGCTATTGCTGTTCTCGATCGTAAAAAGGACATGCAAAGGAGCGTGAGAGGATGAGCTATTCTTTATCGGTGAAATTAGCAGAGCTTATTGTGTGACTGGGTGACGCTGTAGGACATGTACTAGAGATTTGCTCCACACGCCAGACCACGGTGTACGTCGGCCATGTTTATCATCGGTCGATTTTACAGACAAGCGGGGTGTCCCGCATTTTCCGAAATTTCAGAATTCACCGTGTGCATCAAAAGTGAGCGTTGTCCTATCATCGTGAATGGTTTAGTTTCTAAATAAACATGGGTGTGTCCGCCAGAAAATAAACGTGATCGAGAAATTTGGCAGGGGCTAGTGTCGCGATGTGGGTTACATGGGGATATTTCGACTGACACTCTTTCGAGGTCCGCTCCCACAATCGACGAACACACAAAAATAAATACTTACACTCTAAAAACTAAATAAATCAATTGCTTTCAATTTTAGCAGAACTGTAGGGCAGTTTAATTACAGGAATTAATGTAACAAATATAATTATAAATATAAATATCAATTCAAAGGCAACTGAATCTAACTAATGAAACTACCGCTTTCTATAAAGACTAACGTATTCAATCTAACTACTTGTAGGTCATATGAGTTATATGGCAAATAGAATCCGCGCACGTGGCGACGGATATAACAGTTTAAATTCTATTAATTCAATGAGACATGTTATGATATGGACATTTCCTCTAGACACGCCATGGAGAATGCTTGTACAACCATGCGTTGTCTGGCGGTAGCTCTGAAACTGTCTTCAAAAGTAAGTAGAACGGTTCACTTTCATCATTACAAATTAGTATGGACTCTCACCATGCGGCCCTCACTAGGAGTGAGAGCGCTGGATGTAAACGCTGTGGGTTTATATCAAACCAAGTAGCTTAGGCTCTGGAGCTTTAAATCAGGCTCCTCACAATGGACTGCTCAACTGCGTCTCTATGTCCCTCATCTGGCTGAGGACTATCGCCGACCACCTCGTAAATGGATTGTCTACATGTGGCCCAGAACTAAGTTCTGTATGGCCTTAAATACTGGACTGCATCTGCAGCTTACCGTCTAATTCCTGGATTGTGATTGGTGCAACCACTTCTAGCTCAGCTGCCGAACTGAGTTATTTTAAGTAACAGCCCTACGCAACGACCTTGGGTCGACATCAAAGGTCGAATTACTTCAATACAATATAATGTAAATTTTATAGCAATAAATTCTTCACATGTTCAAAACCCCGAGCTTTTACTCTGGATCACGGTATTTTCTGTACGTCAACAGAAGTCTCAATAACATTTAATTCCTACTCACCCCCTTCCCTCTTTACTAAACCTAGTTCAAAACACGAGATACAACAAGTGCTCAGTCATGCACACCTACGCTGTCCGTCTATCCTTCCCCACATCTTCTGTCTATCTATTATAAAAAAAACTGTTCAAAACAACTTGTTTACGAGACCAAGTTATGCTGGCTCGCACAATAATTACGTTTGTAAAAATTACTCACTGCTCTCTCACAAAAATTTAGTCAGTGGAAACATTTATGAATTAAATCTGTTCTTGAAAGCTAGAATGATACATTTCAGCTGATTTTTCTCAAAACTGCTTCTTTTATTTTTCGGGCAGGGGTGGGGGTGGGGTAGCCTCCTTTCGCCTTGTATTTATAGCCCATCATTTACCGCACTTTTCTGTCCCCTAAACTGTTGCCGTCTACCATGTCCTGCAGAGGAATGACCTCTTTGATTGGCTCGTTTAAATTATAGACACAGAATTTGACTGATTGGGTTCGGGTTTAATGGCATGTCGGCATAAGCACTTCCACTTTGCGCCTTTCACAGGTTTTTTTTTTTTCGTTATCCTGCTTTGACTTAGGTTTCAGTCCCGTACTTTAAATCAATTCTAACTGCAATATACTAATGTATATTGTAGATACGATAAAAATCTGTAAAATCAACTTGTAGAGCGCCCAGCAACTACCTGCGCAAAGAACAAGAGCGCCTATACCGGGTAACGCACTGAGTGAAGCCTGTTTTCCCTCTGCCCTGACTCTCTAAGCGCCAACAGACTCAAGAGTGTTTTTGATGCCCCCGAACTTACGAAACAGACGTGTGTCAACGTCGCCAATGCGTGACGCACCGTTTAACGTTATAGTCCACACCTCTCATTGAAACAAAGACAAAATGGACTAGATTCATTGCACAATTAGCCTTAAACTGTTACATTTACACCAGCCTACGTTCTGATTTATAGTCTCATCCTTGCGCTCGTTTTTTTGTACCAACACGAGAGGCCTCGACGTGCTCACAATGTAACAGCGTAATGTGTCATAAACCCGCCGAAGTTTTGTGAATCATGGCGGTCATAAGCCGATAATTTTGGCAGTCTGAAACTGTTTTACGGCAAGTTTAATGGATTAATCTTTAAAACAATACGTCAAACTTCTACTTAATGTCACCCGAACAACATACCACAGTTATAATGAGGTAGATAGAGCAGGTATGGCGAGCGCTCTACGCCAGTGTATCTCAAACTGAAATTAGTTCATGTCTCAAGCTGGCTTTATGTACTAAAGGATAGTACACGGCAACGGAAACGTCAAAATCCCTCCCAGAAGCGAAATAGAAACGCCATTTCCGTACACATGGAAACACTCGTTCTTTTTACCATTTGATGGATTTTGGCGGTTTCCGTTTCCGCACACATGAAAACCCAGCTTCAGGCGGTGTGCGACAGTCTAGACCAAATTCAATTTTTAACATTATTTATAGAATGAACTGTGCTATATCTGTACAAACTATTTTTCAAAGCTGTAAAGATAATGATATTAAGTTTTATACGAGCCTTTTCCCGTTATATTTTTGTTTTGTGAAATCTAAGCTTAATTGATCTACAGTAAGGTACGCAGGAAACCCTGAAGGGTGCAGACTAGCCCGTTGTAGCGAGGATGCGTCTTTAAATGGAAAATCAAAATCAGCGCTCTTTCCATCTAAGTTGTAGTTTTCTAAATGGCCAATATTAATTTTTTTTTCGTCACCACAAGGTGGTCAAGAGACAAGATGCTCACCTCTCATGCCAAAGGTCCCGGGTTCAAAACCTGGCCGGTGCAGACATGTTGGAAGTTTGCGATATTTCTCATATATTGGTGTCCCTGATTCTGTTGGGGAGTCTTCTCGGATAAGGACGAAAAATTCGGAGGGCCCGTTTGCACGTTGCGCACGTTAAAGATACCTTGGCAGTTGGAAATCGTAAAGAGCAGGCCGAACAGGTCGCTGCCTGGGCAAAATTAAATAAAATTCATCCTTACCATTCCCCCCCCCCCTCCCTCATCTCTCCCCCCCCCCTCCAAAAAAAACAACAACCCGCCGACCGGCGCTGCACTGTGGCGACGACGTGCCGGCTCCAGTTATTACTGTTCTACAATGGCACAAAGGCAAATTTCCCAAATGGGATTGAAGTAGTATACAAATACAAATACAAATACAAAATTGAAAATGAACGCAGACTAAAGCAGAGCGCAACGTGAATGTTTTTTAGTCTCCGTAAAATATTCTTTTTCGCGTATACAGTTCTCAGCCAACATCCCTCCATTCACTTAGTCCGGCGCAGATTTGTATAGGGATGCCACAGAGTCGGTGGCATTGCAGTAGGGGCGGGTTCCTTGCATCAAAACGACGTCGACGCAATATCATAACCACGGTTTCTTCATGGGAGCGATGTCATTTCTAAGTGCAGACTTGAGGTCAATCATGATCGTAGGATTTTCGTAAGGTTGTTGACTGTATTCATATCACGGCAGAGTGGTGGCGCGTCAGCCGCCTCAACCCACGAAGCGTATTGTTTCTGAATTTGTTTCTGACGTGAGCTTTTAGTTGTTTTTTTTTCGAAAAGTATATTATATCTCAAAATACATTTATATTTGGGAATTATTATCTATTATCAAAATACACGGGGCGATTTGGGGAAAACGCGCGTGTTCATTGAGTGGAAAGGACACGCAGAAAAGACTCTAAAAACACACGTTATGGGAACAGCCTTTAAAGTTATACTCCTGGCACCATTTTGTGGTGAAGAGTAGTTAGAATCAATATTGCAATATGCCTGTGTGTTCAACTAGTTTAAGATTCTATTAACAATATTATAACACTATCAAAGAAAAGTAGTCTAGACACAATCTGGAATGAGAAAAGACTGAAATTAGAGGAGGTCGACGACTCACTACCGATAGCTTGGCGACTCACACTTTGAGAAACATTGCTCCATTCCACAGCCTTGTGACCCACTGATATTGGGGCGGGGAATGGTAGGGTTAGGTGACGTAGAGATAAGGTTTTATGGAGTAGACACCAGCCTAGGCGAGTTAACTCGAGAGGAATGTTCATTAGCAGGCAGGATTAATCCTTAAGAAAAGACGGTTGATACCGATTCTTTATCCTGTGTTAGATCAGTGGACGTGGACATTTGGAAGATTTAGCGCTCACAATGCCGACTGTCACTCGAAGCTTTACAACTCTATTGTTTCTATTCTTAACGATGCGTAAGTAGAGCAGTGCTGTTACAGTTCTGTTGACAGAATGTTGATAAAATATCTCTGCAGCACACGGATAATTTGCTCATAATAAGTTAAAAGTTGTATTTTGCCCTATTTTTATTCAGATTCTTTTGTGAATTCCATTGATGTAAAGTTTCTTTATTGCCTGTTTTTTTTTTGGGGGGGGGGGGGCGATTCTAGTTCCTGTTTGTCCCAGCCCAATCTTTTTGCACAATTGACAAATTCCACGTTAAACGTTTGCGGTTCTAGTATTATGATAAGGAGTTTGAATAAATCGGAACTGTGAAACAGATTGATAAGTGCCACAACGCATTTTAAACAAGTGTCTGAGTGTGCATTTGTTACACCTCTTCTACG
>OZ007580.1:47832903-47867209 GCA_963931925.1 Onchidella celtica
GCTTACTCTGACACTTGTTTAAAATGCGCTGTGGCACTTATCAAGCTGTTCCATAGTTCCGATTTGTTCTAACTCATTATTATCATAATAACTAAAGCCGCAAACGTTTAACGTGGAATTTCTCAGTTGTGCAAAAAGTGGAGTTGGAACAGACAAAAAGTAATGTCGCGTTTGTTAACAGATGGTCTGAATGACCAACATTTATGATCCGTGTAGAGTTCATATATCCTTAATTCACTGTTGACAGTAACTCATTTTTAACTGATTAGCTCCCGTAACTCAAAGCTGCTTTGAGCGGCCCATACTAGGTAACTTACTCAGCGCAAGTAGTATTCAAATAAACGTATACAAGATATTCGTTCTTAAGTGTCCAATCAGTTGATTATGAGAAGCTTTTCATGTCTTGTTCTTCCACAATGTCTGACAGCGAAACTCCTTTGTCTAGTGAGCTGGAAATTTCGACCTTATTTCTTGTTCATCCTATCTCCGTTTTCTTAAAAACTGGAGATCTTTTATTTTATACAAGAGATAGAACAAATTTACTCTTTGTCACTTGTTTAAACTGCGTTGTGGCACTTACCGAGCTGTTTCACAGTTCCGATTTATTCTACTACAGCCCGCAAACGCTTAACGTTTTGAATTACTCAGTTGTGCAAAAAGTGAAGTTGGAACAAACTAGCTGTGATTTTGCTCCTGTTCTGTCTGTGGTAAGAGTAGAAACTTCCAGGTACACCAGAGAATTACAGAGGTTTTGATAATCAAATCATGAACAACACAAAACTGTCGGGGCTCCATCAGGTGCATTGTTCCGTGGATAAAAAAGTTTGACAGAATTCGACATATCAGCAGTTGAAAAACCACGGTGCTTACTGCAGTGTGTGGCAAATCTTAATAAGAACATTTCGCAAATTTAGTTATTGTTTGTTCCATCCCCATTTTCTGAAAAACGGGAGATCTTCTACTTTGTACAAGAGTTGTAACAAATGCACACTTTGTCATTTGTTTAAAATGCGTTGTGGCACTTATCAAGCTGTTTCACAGTTCCGATTTATTCCGCTAAAGCCGCAAACGTTTAACATCGAATTTCTGAGTTGTGCAAAAAGTGGAGTTGGAACAAATAAGAACTGAGCTCGCCTTTGGCAGTGGATGTTCTTGAAGAACAATATTTATTATCAACGTAACATTCCTAAAGATCCCTAAATCACTCTAACATGATAGTCTCAGTTGACAATTTCATTTTTTTAAAATTACATGTATTATTGTTGTTTGTTTTTTTCTGATTTCCATCAACCTTAGAGCCTGAGCCGAGTGGACAAGAGGCCACTCCAGCCAGCAATCAGGATCTGTATAATCTGCTCGCTCAAGATGGGCAATACTCCAGGAAGAGCCTCCCACAATCTGAAAATGGCGGTGCCTCACCTATCCGTTATGGACAACTGGTAGTTGATGGCTCCCCTTAAGTAGCAGTTGAAAGGAAATCAACAGGTACAACTGATATTATGTTGTTAACGAATCGTTGTATTTTACATAGAAAGCTATAGCAGAACACTTGACACTATTCGGGGACGCTGTGGTCAACAGGCAAAGTGCTCGCCTCTCATGCCGAAGGGTACCGGGTTCAAATCCCAGTGGGTGCAGGTCATGTTGGAAGTTTGGGATTTTTCTCATATTTTCCTGTCCTTGATTCAAAGGTAGGAAGGGTCAAGTACCTAGTCTTCTCGGATAAGGACGAAAAATTCAGAGGGCCAGTGTGCACGTTGCGCACATTAAAAATACCTTGGCAGTTGGAAATCGAAAAGAGCAGACTGAACATGCCCTGCCCGGGCAAAATTCTAAAAAAAAACACGAATCCCTATCACACAAGTAAATAAAACTAAAAAAAAACACGAATCCTTATCACACAAGTGAATAAAACTATAAAAAAACACGAATCCCTATCACACAAGTAAATAAAACTTTAAAAAACCACGAATCCCTATCACACAAGTAAATAAAACTAAAAAAAAACACGAATCCCTATCACACAAGTAAATAAAACTTTAAAAAAACACGAATCCCTATCACACAAGTAAATAAAACTTTAAAAAAACACGAATCCCTATCACACAAGTAAATAAAACTAAAAAAAAACACGAATCCCTATCACACAAGTAAATAAAACTAAAAAAAAACACGAATCCCTATCACACAAGTAAATAAAACTAAAAAAAAACACGAATCCCTATCACACAACTAAATAAAACTAAAATAAAACACGAATCCCTATCACACAAGTAAATAAAACTTTAAAAAAACACGAATCCCTATCACACAAGTAAATAAAACTAAAAAAAAACACGAATCCCTATCACACAAGTAAATAAAACTAAAAAAAAACACGAATCCCTATCACACAAGTAAATAAAACTAAAAAAAAAACACGAATCCCTATCACACAAGTAAATAAAACTTTTAAAAAACACGAATCCCTATCACACAAGTAAATAAAACTAAAAAAAAACACGAATCCCTATCACACAAGTAAATAAAACTAAAAAAAAACACGAATCCCTATCACACAAGTAAATAAAACTAAAAAAAAACACGAATCCCTATCACACAAGTAAATAAAACTTTAAAAAAACACGAATCCCTATCACACAAGTAAATAAAACTAAAAAAAAACACGAATCCCTATCACACAAGTAAATAAAACTAAAAAAAAACACGAATCCCTATCACACAAGTAAATAAAACTAAAAAAAAAACACGAATCCCTATCACACAAGTAAATAAAACTTTAAAAAAACACGAATCCCTATCACACAAGTAAATAAAACTTTAAAAAAACACGAATCCCTATCACACAAGTAAATAAAACTAAAAAAAAACACGAATCCCTATCACACAAGTAAATAAAACTAAAAAAAAACACGAATCCCTATCACACAAGTAAATAAAACTAAAAAAAAACACGAATCCCTATCACACAAGTAAATAAAACTAAAAAAAAAACACGAATCCCTATCACACAAGTAAATAAAACTAAAAAAAAACACGAATCCCTATCACACAAGTAAATAAAACTAAAAAAAAACACGAATCCCAATCACACAAGTAAATAAAACTAAAAAAAAACACGAATCCCTATCACACAAGTAAATAAAACTAAAAAAAAACACGAATCCCTATCACACAAGTAAATAAAACTAAAAAAAAAACACGAATCCCTATCACACAAGTAAATAAAACTTTAAAAAAACACGAATCCCTATCACACAAGTAAATAAAACTTTAAAAAAACACGAATCCCTATCACACAAGTAAATAAAACTAAAAAAAAACACGAATCCCTATCACACAAGTAAATAAAACTAAAAAAAAACACGAATCCCTATCACACAAGTAAATAAAACTAAAAAAAAACACGAATCCCTATCACACAAGTAAATAAAACTAAAAAAAAAACACGAATCCCTATCACACAAGTAAATAAAACTAAAAAAAAACACGAATCCCTATCACACAAGTAAATAAAATTTAAAAAAAACACGAATCCCTATCACACAAGTAAATAAAACTAAAAAAAAACACGAATCCCTATCACACAAGTAAATAAAACTAAAAAAAAACACGAATCCCTATCACACAAGTAAATAAAACTAAAAAAAACACGAATCCCTATCACACAAGTAAATAAAACTAAAAAAAAACCAAGAAAAGTGAGGCGTAAATGCCAAGGGCAGGAAACCCCCTAAAATAAAGACCTTAACACAGAACACTTGACACAACTAAGTGTTTTCTCTACTGGCCTTTGTAATTTATACCACGGGCCCATAAGAACAGCCATATCTGATTTAGTTTTGAATCTGTTGCTGGAGTGGATGATAATAATAGTAACAATGGATGACCATCCACAGTTTGTTTCAGGTGACATCACGTCGCAGAACTTACCTACAAAATTTTGAATCTTAGTTCGTCTTTCGTTGGATCTTCAAAAACTGTATGCTTCGTTGTCCTAAGAGTTTCAACCTTTCTTCTTGGAAACTACAGCTAATCTTTGCCAGTGGGCATGCTAAGCTGCCGTGCCAAAAAAAAAAAAAGATCTTTGCAAGTGCACATGACCAGCTGCCGTGCGGCGGCCGGGGGGGGGGGGGGGGTTGTACGGTCAAGGTCACACTTTTGGATGATGTAGGTGAAATAAATCAGTTGTGTTGGTAAAAGGGAAAAGAAAAAGAAAAGCAACTTGTATCATAGCCAGTATAGAATACGATAAGCAGCTGAGCCCTTAGTTTGGACAAAGACACACATTTGAGCTTTATATTTGAGCTCCGAGGGTCGATGCTTGGTGGTACATGATCCTGTGACAATGTAAGTGAGTGGTTAACACGTATTGTACGCCTATGCACTGCAAAAACGCTGTTTTTCACTATATTTATCATCACATTTTTTCTTCTTTTTTTGTATCATGAATCTGTCAGTTCTCTTTCATAATCGATACCGACATTTGTGTCTTTATCGTCGTCATCACTGTCATAAATCTTAGTCGCTTCTTTCTTTCTTTCTTTTTTCATTTATGTACATATTTTGAAGTAGGAATATCTTGAACAACCAGCGTTTCCATTATCTAATTTCTATAATCATACTGACTTTCATTATTGTCATGTTTGGTTGTTTGTTGTTGTTTTTTTTTGCGCAGAAAAGGGCTCGGACAACCTTGGTTTCAGAAACATCACCAGTCATGTAAACGCTTCAAAGGTTCCCAGGAGTGCTAAAGTGACCTTTGTGGCATGTTAACCATCAATGACCTATTTATAATTGCAGAGCGGTTTTTTTTTTTTTCAAAACTGTGAAAGTCGAATCTTGCATAAATTATGGCCCCTTTCAGAGAGTCGTTCAAAAAGTGTTCAGTCAAAACTTCGGATCGAGACGGGTCATAGCAAAACACTTACACCGCGTCTTACAGTCTTACACTCATTTTGAATGACTATCTGATTTGAAAGGAGCCGTAACTAATGCAAAATTTGACTTTGCCCACTTTTGGAAAAAAAAGTTCTTCAACTGTTACGGGAGAAGCTGTCATCGGTAAAATAAAAACAACAACAACAAAAAAATCATTTGTCTGCAGTTTAGTGTGATTTGGGAAGTTCTTCTTAGCTGTCCCAGGCACATTTTTATATCTTCTCATGTTTACCAAACTGATTAAGTTTTTTTTGTTTTTGTTTTTTTTTGTAATTAAAAGTCATCAACAAAATGGTATAAATAAATATCTAAACCGACGAAGAAGATGATGATGATGGAGAAGAAACAAGAAATAATAATAAGAAGAACAAGACGAACACGAAGGAATAACGGACACACACACACACACATACACACACAAACGCATAAAATTAGAGGGATTAAGATTTAGTAGAATGTGGAACTTCTTAACATTCTAATGCCATGATCTCCAGACCAGCTGTGGCTTTGCTACTGTGTTGTCTGTGGTAAGAGTAGACACTTCCAAGTACAACAGAGAACTACAGAGGTTTTGATAATTAAATGAACAACACAAAACAGTCAGCGTTCCAGTAGGTGATTAGTTCTGTGGAAAAAAAAAAAGCTTGACAATGACAGAATAATTCGACATACCAGCAGTTTAAAAACCACGTTGCTTACTAACGGTAGTGTGTGGCAAGTCTTAATAAGGACATTTCGGGAAGTTCAGTTCTTGTTTGTTCCATCTTCATTTCTGAAAAACTAGAGATCTTTTAGTATGCAGAAGAAGTATAACACTTGACACTTGTTTAAAAAGCGCGTGGGTCTTATCAAGCTGTTTTACAGTTCCGATTTGTTCTAACTTCTTATCCTAACAGCATAATACTCAAGACACAAATTTCAACGTTGAATTTCTCAGTTGTGCAAAGGTCGCCAAAATTTGTATGGCCGAACCAAATCATCGGTCTATATAAAATAAGAGCCATTTACAAAACTTACCCAGAGAACCTCGAGATAACTGCAAAAGGCAAAAACATGCAGTTTTCACTAAAATTCTTAAAAAATAATGTAGTTTACGATGGACAAATGAAATTGTACGTGTGTGTCCACACTATGCTCGGACAGGACAATTTTCAAAGCTGAGCTCTGTATTTTCCACGCCACTTTTTATAGTCTCATTCCTCCTTTTTCCTGTCCTTATTTTGTATTTTCGGTAATCAGGCAGAACTTCCCGGTGCAGCATCAAATTATTACAGGGCATAAAATAATACGAATCAAAATACTGACATTTCATGACAATATTCGCCTCAAATGCTGACGGGATGCCTTGGGCATTAACATGCAAGAGGAATACATTAAGACTTGTCAAAAAAAAAATAAACCAACACAAAAACAAACCAGCAACAACAAAAAACCAACAACAACAACAACCCAACAACAAAATATATCTACAGGAACGGGCATGCACAAGGTGAAGCAGATCCCATTAAAACCATCTACTGTTCTAGCTATCCATAACTGAAACCAAAGATGCCATTGTTCCCTGTATCTTTGCTGAAACTAATAAATAGATTTATTCCGAGCAACGTCGGGTACCGCAGCTGGTAAATCAAGTTGTTGTATTTTCCCCCCATGTATCAATTCATGTTCGGCATAATGTGCCAGAAGAAAGAAATGCTCGTGGCCCTTTCAGATCTCTGCATTGTCTGATTTGATACTGGTAAAAGATTGAGTATAGATGGGTGTGTGCACCGGCCAATTTTCGATCCCGCCGATTGGTTAGATGATGACGTCACGACACCCAGTTTGAACAAGGTGGTACAACAAGGGGAACAGAGTGGCCTAGAGGCAAGATGCTCGCCCCTCATGCTGAAGGTACCGGGTTCGAATCCCGGTCGGTGCAGGCATGTTGGAAATTTGGGATTTTTCTCATAGTTTCCTGTCCCTGATCCTATGGTAAGTAGGATCGAGCGCCTAGTCTTCTCGGATAAAAACAAAAAAAAAACAACTTAAAGGGCCCGTATGCAAGTTCCGCCAGGGCAAAATTCTAAAAAAAAAACGAATCCCCACCACGACAACACAGAAAGAAGAACAAGAAAAATCCAAGCAAGAGAAGTGAGGCGTACATGCCAAGAGCAGCGGAACCTCCTAAAATAAAGACCTAAACACACCTAGTTTCAATGAAATCTTATAAGTCTGCTGGTGCATGGGATTTTATCGCTACTAAACGTCTTGAAGTCACCATTCAACAAACCGGCCCATCTAAAACGATTAGTCCGCGCCTAGGTCAATGCCTGGGAGTTACCTAGTCATTCTTCACAATTTGAGAGCCCACCAATAGACACGTCATCTATTCGTAAGTTCTATTTGCAAATTTTGAATCTTTGAATTTCTATGTTTCCAAACGGTGACCAAGAATCTAACACCGATATCCCTACGCACAACCATACAGTAAGATATAAAGAGACGTGAGTTCTCTCGGCACTATATTATTCTTCACAAAAAATAGTTCCGGTAAACAATAATTATTACGCCAATACCACTTTACTGTGACGCGTAACACATGTGAAACTGACGTAATTTGACCTGATAAACGTACGGGGTTCTAACTATGGAACGCCAATGTTTCAGATTACACATATAATCACCAACATTGCTAGGCTGCACTCAACCAGACAGTGAACGCAAAACGTAACCGGAAGGAGATTGATTCAAGCTGACAGCGAAATAAGCAAGGCAGTTCATGCTGGGATCCATCACAATCTGATTGGTGAAACCAAGGGCATGAACTGTATTGGATTATAACTGTGACCTTGCTGGGTGCAGGGACCTGACGGAAACTATTGGTACTTGCACCGCTCAAGTGGTCGTAAAAAATTATGGCTCATTTTGAAATTGGTGACTTATGTGAAGTTCTAAGAGCCTAGTTCATATTTTATAGTCAATGTGGAGCAGTTTTGTTCGTTAGGAGCTATAATAAAGTAGGTATGCTTGGGGGGGGGGGGGGGGGTTAGTGCCCCCAGACTATGAAAAGTCGCGACCTCAGTTCTTGTTTGTTCCAACTCCATTTTTCTCACAACTGAGAAATTCCACGTTAAACGTTTGCGGCTTTAGTACTGTGATAAAGAGTTAGAAGAATTCGGAACTGTGGAACAACTTGATAAGTGCCACAACGTATTTTAAACGAGTGTCAAAGTGCACATTTTGTTATTATCTCTTCTACATACTAAAAGATCTCCAGTCCAGTTTTTCAGAAAATGGAGATAGAACAGACAAGAATTAAGGTAGTGAAAGGTACATTCCCTCTCCGTATCTCAGCTCGGCCCCAGGGAGAGAAATGGAAAAATGTTATGTCCTCGCCCACACCACCCGGGCCAGGTTTTTTTTTTTTTTTTTGTGTAGCATAACTACGCTTTTCAGTGACAGTAGTATATTGAAAAATGTTGGATTTATATAGGGGGGCACCTCCCCCCCCCCCCACACACACACACACATACACAAAATGGCTTGTAGGATTGTAGAAAGATCAAATACAGGTTATGCTTCTAATGAAACAGTCATTGGTATAACCAGCGCACAATGCCACTGAAAGCTTCAAAATATCAAGGCCTCATCATGGAAATTTAACATTTTAATGCCATGACCTCGTACAACACGGGAAGGGGTTTGAATCCAAGTTTATAGAAAGCATGCATGCTGGGAAGTGGGGTTAAAAAAAATCGTCCAAATTCAGTTACTTACCATTTAGACGGTGTCTGGATGAATATTTCGGATCTGAAGGGAAAGTACGTAGGCCTACGTACTGTCCACTACAATACTTTTAATTTATGAACTTGCAAAGCAGAGACGGTGTAAAGTGTCACACTTATATAATATGGGCTAGTCTAACGTGTCCTGTCAGAATTCTGAGAGTTCTGTTGAAGGGATTTTGAAAACTAAGCGGGCTGGATTTTTGTGGAGGGATAGCCTGGAGACAAGGATTTCGGAGATGAAACAGATTTTAAAGTTAAAAACCATTGGTGTAACCTAGGATAACCTCTTGCACAATCTCTTTCTTTCTTTTGTTGCACATGACAGATCATACCTAGTTTTAAGCATTTTTGATTTTCAAAATGCCCTACACCTTCATTGCATAAACCAGAACTGATCAAAATTGCTCATACGAATATTTTCGATAAAGATCCATGGAAATGACAAGACCCCATTGCACCAGTACAATAAATCACTGCGGAACATAATGTCTTATGTCTAATAATAGGAACCAGACCTAGACTGGTTTTCGTTTCTCTGTTTTATTAGGTTTCTCCAGACCAGACCCGGGGTTTAAAACAAACTTGTTATCAGTTAATGTTAATCACGCCAGTGTGTGTGAATCGTTTTCTACTGTTTCGACGCCATAAAAAGTTCGGTTTGGGGACATCTGGGTATTACGTATGCTCGGTAGGGGGTGCTGGAGTCTTAAAACCGCGAGGTATGGAAAGCGTACAAGATGCGGAAAGGGATCCTGGGGTATTACGTAAGATGTACGCTTTTCAGCCACAGGAAGAATGGGTTAAAACAGTGATTCTCAACGGGGCGATATCGCCCCCCTCCCCCCCGTGGGGAGTGATTTTGAGTCTCAGGGGGTCGAAAGCGACAAAAGGGGTGACGGGGGGGGGGGGCGAAAGATGGCGATAGGAGGGGAGGGGGGGGGGGTAAAAACGTGAAGGGGCGAATAATATTGTTTCATAAATTGGGAAAACAGAGAAACAGAGTTCAGATGTTTACCTTCTCACAAACACCCACTTTACACAGCTGACCACAGCACACGGCACACCAACCATGGGAAAGTCACCAATTTGTTAACAGTACGGTACATGCTCATGTGTTTTATGAACAGCAACAGCCCAGTGTCGATGCCTTTGATGAACGATATTTTCTATTGTTTGTTTATATTATCTGAATAATCAGGAAGTCAAGTGTCACTAAAAACCTTAACATAATATGTATAGTTTCCTTTGTTTGCACGTCAGGGTGAGGAAAGGTTATTGGAAAAAGGGGGAGGGGGGGTGGTCGATGTAGGAAAATTTATGGCCCAAAGGGGGCGATTGCCTGAAAAAGGTTGAGAACCACTGGGGTAAAAAGGTTTACTTCAGTTTACTTTTCTTTTTTCTAAATCGTCAAATACATATATATCTAGGATTAGAATAATATAAACATTGGATATGGGTTATGTTTCTACTAATATAGTCAAGCAGTCCGTACCAAATGGCCTCTTAGTTCCGAAACATGAAGGCTTATTCATGGATGGATATTTATGATTTTAATGGCCCTTCGCTAGCTGCTGTTTCCATTATTGTGGGTATTTCTATGGGACATTATTAAGCGATTGGAAAAAAATGGGCCATGGAAATGAAAACTGCACTGGACCCTCTGCAAGACGCATGCGTGAAAGTCAACACTATGTAAAAAACTAACTCTTCCAGAACGCGGCCCTTTTGCCTATCAGGATGCATTAGAGGTGGAAAGTGCATTTAAAATAAAATCTTCAAAATGAAAACAATATTGTAAAAACAATCAGAAAATCGAACCAAAAAAACAACAACAACAAAACAAGTTCAAGTTCCAAGTTGAGTTGATTCTAGGCCTGGCGGCCAATTCAAACTACACAGATCTTGTAAACAATCTTTGAAAACATTAAAAACAAACAAACAAACAAACAAAATGCACGGTCATTCACTCTCTCCGCTCCCTGCTGCCTGCAGCAATTACACACCTACTTATTATAGTATGCAATAAAATACAACTTGTAATTGCCAGCAACAGTCATCATTTTTGTCAATCTCTCTCCCCCACCCCCACCTCCCCCCTCCCCACCCCCACCTCTACATAACTGATCTTTCCTCACCTTTATCTGTTGTGAATTTACTACAATAGATATCACTATAATTTATTCTTTCACAGGAAGATGAATTCAGTTTCAGACTTCGCCAGGAGAAGTCACAAAGCGACATTATTGTAACCGTTTAGAACTCTGTGGCAAAACAGTGCTAACGAATGTAGTTCTGTATCGTAAAAAATGATTAGATCTTGAAGCAATATTTGGTTTACAGTATACAGCGTGGTCCAAAAGTTATTTTCTCTGAATATTCTTAGTGTTAGAGATGCCGGATCTGTTCTGGACGAGCAGGAGATCATTAAATTTGAATATCTGATTTAAGTTCATTTTTGATTTACTAGATACTTGATGTACACATGTACACTGTAAGTAGTTGGAACATAATTGGTGTACGTTTTTCTGCTTTTTATTCTTTTTCTTTTTTGGCCTTGTTCATCCGCTGCAGGATGTAGCCCTTCGCAAGACTTCTTCCGTCTGGTTCTGTCCTCGACTTGTCTTTGCTATGTTGTGCCCTCGTGCTTTCTGATGTGATCCTGCCATCTTCTTGCTGGTCGAGGTCATCCTCTGGATCTTTTCCCAGTTCTTGGTTGCCAATCAATACAGCTTTTTGCCCATCTATTGTCTTTATACCTGGAAACATGTCCTGCCCATTCCCATTTCTGTTCTAGTACATACCTTAATAATAATAATAATAATAATGGATGGCATTTATATAGCGCATATCTATTGCCATTAGAAATGCTCTATGTGCTTTACAGAAGCTCTCTCACTCGCTCTTTCTTTCTCTCATCCCCTCTCTCTCTCTCACTCTCTGTACCTCTCTCTATCTCTCTCAATCTCAGTGAGCTCAGAGCAAATTATAACTGCAGCCTGTTAGGCGCAGTTCACAACTCACAACTTGTATTCTAAAGTATTATAATAATATTTGAATATCTATTAATATTTATTTAATAATGAATTATAAATTTTTTTTGGTGATATGGGGGGTGGGGGGGGGGGGGAGTGATATGGCTGAATTTTAATCTATTAAATTTAATTTCAATAATGCCTATGATCCCTGGATGCTGTATTTAGTGAAAATATGACTGTGTTGGTAAAATAATATTACCATCAAGTAACTATTGGCCTACCCAGAATATGCCATCTCGGTGTCATGCAAAAACAGAAGGATTAGGCGTGAGGATCCATGGCATCTCTTACAGCAATTTCTGTTTGATTTACTACGCCCGATCCCTCGGCCGTTTGCTCTATGACATGTAGTTCAAACAACAGGACCCTGGGCCTGATGGACCATTTCCGTTATGTTGTAGGTTTTGTCCAGTCGTAAATATGTCAGCCTGGCAGAAAGTGTGACAGTGTGTCTGTGTGCCTGTGTCCAGCGAGGTGGGGCGGGGTGTTACTGGAATGGGTGGTGGCCGGCCCCAAGCACCATGGACAAAATGTCCACTGCAATAAACTCATGCTAGGCGGGAGGTTTTCTATGTGGTAGAAGACACATGTCTTACGCCCTCTAGAATCTGATTTTAGCCTGCGCTGAAATCGGACATGCGCTGGTTTAACTGAATATTATATCTAGTCGCGTCACTATTTCAGTCTATGAAAGGATTTAAAAAAACAAAAAAAAAAGACACGACAGCTGGAAAGTCATTATTGGCATAAAACAACCCAGGACTATTTTAGTAGAATCACACTGTAATAGAGCATTTATTTATCTATCTTCTTGGCTTGTCTGTTGCTGGATTAAAAAAAGAATAAAAATTAAACAGACTGATTGCTATTAAAAAAGACTTTAAAAGAAGTACCCGCTTCAGAAACGAACCATGGCCACCCGATTGACAGGCGAAGATGCTAACCACATCGCTATTGCGGACCCTGTATAATTGTGAAAACATTTTTCCAAAATATATATCATTGAACCAATCATCGGCGGGTAAATACTCCGAAATGACAATGACACTAACAATAATCAGGGCACGTAACCAACTTTTATGTGAAAATTCAAATTTGTTGCAAAGGTTTTTCAAGGTTTAGATTTCAAGGTTTCAAAACGCCACTGCAATGTCAAAGTGAAATAAGTAAATTGCTGCTGCACTACTGGGACATGGGGAGTCCATAACGTAATTATGTTCATTTCCATTCGTTTTTTTTTTTTTTTCATTTGGGATCGTCTCTTTGCAGGGTGTGTGTGTGTGTGGAGTTTTTGTGTTTGTTCTTCTTTTCAAAAGTTTGTCAAGGATACCAGACTGTTTTCAATGTTTTTCAAGGTCCTGAGAAACGATTTTGTTCGTAGAGATTTTTCAGTGATTTCAAGGTCTACTATGAAAGGTGGGAGACAAAAACAACAACAAAAAAAAAAAAGCAAAAAACTAACCAAAATAAAATAAAAAAAAAAAACCTACCCATGCCAGGAAAAAGGCAAAAGGAAGGGGTGACAGTCGTAAAATATATTTATTTTTGTTTCAGCAGAAAATGTTCCTAGTTCTAACTGCCTGTGTGTGGCCTTGGCCCTGCGTTCGTAAATATGCAGGATTCTCATTGAGTGAATGAGAGATACATTTCTAAACGGTGACTCACAACAAATGGAGAATTTGGATTGCCAGGAATTTGATGCTAAAACGGGACAGTAATACTAATGAGGAACTTTCCAACGTTTGGCACTAAATGGATGTTTTACTCGTGTTGCTGACAATAGTCGGTGTTGCCATACGCACATTGCACTGCGTGGTGAAAATGGGCGATTCTCAATTATTAGAGAATCGACTAATTTGTAAGATTCCATCCCGGTAATACTTAAAAACAGGAAAAAAAAAACACCAAATAATTTAATATAATTATGAATAGACACTTATATAAGTATGTTTGTATGTAACTAAGTAAAGGAATTTAAAGTGAATAACTAGACAAATAAATAGATAAGAAAGAAAATACGTCGATTAATAGGTAAATAAATAGCCTACCTATCTGTCTGTTGGTATCGGACTTGATAGTTCAAGATGTCGCGGACAAGCAAGAATTACGATTCCGATAAATTCTAAAAATGATGGCAAAAGCAACAGCTACAGTAAAAATAACCATAACAGCAAGCAATAAAGAATCAGTATTTCATAATGTTTGCAAGTGAGGGAAACTCTAAGCAATCCCCTCTTTTCAATTTCTTTTCCACACCTTTTACACCGGTATTGAATTAGCTTTATTGGTTCTATACTCTCACCTTTTCAAGTGACAACCGTAAAAACAAAATGGCAAAGATTCCAAATAACTTTGACAGGGACGTCCAATCATCATTACTGAGAAAAACAAGCCTGCGGAATCGATCTGGACCATTTGTTGTCCTCTCAGGCAAAGTGATACCGGGCCATAAACGTGTCAGGTGGTCAGGTTGACACCGATACTAGAGGATATCGTGCCCGGCTAATTATCTGTACATTGTGGTTATTGACGGAAAGCAATACCGGGTAGCCTGTCACTGCCATCGAATACAGCACACCACCCACATTTGCTTCCGGGTCAGAGGTCACAGTCGCTCAAGGGCGGTAATTACAAAGAGGTTTGTGGAAAATGTAAGGCGAGACAATGCAGGGAGGCGTTTTCCATTAAGCTCATTTTCCTTGAAGAATAATTAAGTTTGGTGCTGAACTCATTTGTTCAGGAATTTGCACATACTTTGTTTTGAGGTGGATTTAATGATGTGTGATAGAAATGAGAGAAGCTACCTGGGTTTTGGTAAAGTGGGGGGGGGGGGTAATGGAGAGGTAAAAAAAGTGGTGGCGGTAGGGGTGAGAGTTTTGGGAGTTTGAGTTTGAGTTGGAGAGAGCACGTCCACGACGTGATAAAGGTCATATTGTACTAGAAAGAAGCAAGACGACAGAAGGAATAACAGAATGACAGAACAAGGGGATATCGCAAGGGAATTTTATTTTCATCATACTTTGAGCAATGAGTAAAATCCAAGCTTGGTATCTGTGCGTGCATGCGCGCGCATGTGGGTGTGTGGGCGTTGTATGGGTGTATTAATTGTGGTTGTATGTGTGAGCTTTTATAAGGGTGTTTCTGTATGCTCCCTTCTATTTTAATTAAGAGTACCATGTTGGATAGTTTGTAATTGTTTTACTCATGTATGTTGACATGTTGCTTCTGTAAAGCGCATAGAGCATTTTTAATGGATATGCGCTATATAAATGCCATCCATTATTATTATTATTATCTTACCAGAAGTGCCAGCCAACCCCCCCCCCCCACCCCACCCGCGGCGTTGAGAATTCTAGAATGGTGGTGGTGATAATCCTAATGGGCATGGCGGTTGCAGTAGTTAAGTGGTGGATGTTGTAGGTGATGATGATGTGGCAAGTGTGGTGATGATACACATGGCAGCCGTGATGATGGTGTATGGTTTTGATGGTGACGCTTACGGTCGTGCTGTTGTGATAGTGGTGGTGACAATGGTGTTGGTGATGGTAATCGCGGTTGTGGTAAAGATGATGTTGATGTTGATGGTAATGATGACGATAATGACTGTAGTAGTTGTGGTGGCACAGACAGACACACTGTTTCAAGCTCACACACCAAACTACACGCACACACGCTCACTATACACATACACACGTATGCACATACAAAATAGTGTTAGTGGACACGTGACGGGCAGTTCCGACACTCAGACATCCCTGGTAAAATGAGTAGAACTAAAATATTATGCCCAGAGAACATGACCTCAAAACTTATCGTAGAAGTGGAGTGGAATGGGGTTGCCAGGGGGGGGGGGTAGAGAGGTAGAGGACAAATAAAATGGCCAAGTTTCGGTTATGTATGGATTAGGAAAACATTTTTAGGAAACATTGTATTTACATTAAAACTAAGAGAGAGAGAGAGAGAGAGAGAGGGAGAGAGAGAGAGTGAGGGAGAAGAGAGAGAGACAGGGAGAGAGAGAGAGAGACAGAGATAGAGGGAGGGGGGAGAGAATGAGAGACAGAGAAAGAGAGGGAGGGAGAGAGAGACAGAGAGAGAAAGAAAAGAGCAAGAGAGAGAGATACAGAGAGAGAAAGAGATAGACAGAGAGAGAGAGAGAGAGAAAGAGACAGAGAGGTAGAGAGAAAGAGACAGAGAGAAAGAGACAGAGAGGAAGAGAGAGAGAAAAAGAGAGAGATAAAGAGAGAGAGAGAGAGTGAACAGGTGAGGAAAGGAGAGTAGCAAAGAGAGGATGGAGGGGAAGGAGTAGAAAGGGAGAACCGCTATATCTCTCCCTTTCTCCCCTTATTCTTTCTCTCTCTCCAAAAACCACATTACAAAGCCAAAAACCCTTCCAGGATTTCAGCAAGTTGCCGCCTCTGGGCCAGTTACTCCGCACAACACAAGAGATGAACAGAAAAAAGTTAAGGGCAAGTTTACCGATACGGGGTGATACTCACTCATGTATTCGATAATACCCACATCATGCTGATTAACAAAGGGATCAAAGTATTTAAACAAACAAAACGTCCAATTACAAAACCCAAGTAAATAAGTCACTGCGATTTCGCCCTGTCGTTTTCTGTGAAAGTTAAAGTGGGCAAATTTACAGGTAGTTACTCATGGGATAATATCGTTCTTTGTTACCTCATGCGATATTCGATAGCCCTACCACCCATCGCTCCACCTGAATCAAAGGCCTTTGTACGCCCATGACAGAAGCTATAAATTATGCCCATTATATTAGAGGTTCAGTTTTCTCTCTCGCTTGGGATTGGGAGGATGAAATAAAATGGCGGTGGTGAGGGGTGGGGTGGGGGAGGGGAGGAGGGGGGGGGGGGAGGAGGGAGGAAAATAAAATGAGGGCAGAGAGAGAAAGGGAACTGGGGAGGGGTTGGCTGTACTGGATTGGGGTGGGAAGGCCAGAAGTAGCTGCCAAAAAATTTTAAAAAAGTACATAATTTTATGATCAAGCAATTTTAACTTATTAAAGAAAAGGGATTTAAAATTTGAAATATCTCTTTAAAAAGGAAAAAGCAGTCTTGTTTGATTTTTCATAGATTGTTTGATTTTCAGTGTTGCTAATTTTTCAAGTAAAAGTTACTACGTCATTTAGCATGAAAATCAATATCGATCGATCAGTCGAAAGACAGACAGATAGACAGATAAACTGATCTGCGTCGATGTTTTTCTCCTGAAACAATTTCTTTGCTCTTTCTTGGCATAATGAAAAAGTTCGATGAACAAATTAAAACAGACAACCGGCGGGCCAGGATGGAAACAAAATAAATAAATAAATAATTTGTGCCAATTTTTTTTTTACAAATGTAAAAGAAAAAAGTAGAAGGAGATAGAAAGAACGGTTTTCCATTTTAGCTGTGGTCTGAAGTTCCTTGTACAAAATGGATTTTTTTTACACTTTTAACACGAAAAGATAGATTTTTTTTTAAATGGGCAAGAAAGTGAATTTCACGGAGCTGCTTTCAATGCTTTCTGGGTTCAGCAATTTTAGGATGGTACGTGTTAATAATCTTAATCTAGACATCAATATTAATGGACTATTGGTTCATTCTGGTATGTGTCCATTTTCCCGTCCTTCAAAGACGGAGAATTTCATTTTTTTTTTTTTTTTAATAAGCGCATCAAGCGTGACTAAAAACATGATAGAAAACTAACATACATTACATTGGTCAAAGAAAGATGGTTAATTTTATAGGAACAGTAAAATTACTGTTAAGTCAATTTTGCACTCTTTCAAAGAGAGAGGCTCTTAAAAAGAACGAACTCCCCAAGCACTATAGCAGACTTTGAATCACCAGATCAACGGAAAAGTAACGAGCATTACACTGATCACGGCAAAGACAATCTCCCTTGTTTCAAAATAGGGAGATTTGTAAAGAACAAACTCAGTAGATAGAAAAGTCACAAACATTACACGGATCACAGCACTGAGGATAATTTATAAAGAACAAAACCACAGACAAGTCAACCGCCCCCCCCCCCTTGTTTCAAAAAGGTACATTTGAAAACAGCCAACGCTGCAAGGCTGCAAGTATGCTAGACAACTGTTAGTCAACTGATATACATGTGATAGTAGCAAGCATGAATCTCTAAAGGGATGACATAACTACCGGTAAGTCTAATATCAAAAGAGCGAAACTGTACAGGAATAAACGCTACAAGCGTGGCAGAAAACTTTCAATTGATAAATAAGAAACCAAACATTACACTGATCACAGCACTGTGGTTAATTTATAGAGGAATGACACAAATTGCCAGTAAGACAACTTCTCCATCTGTCAAATGAGCGAGATTGTAAAAGGGTAAGCGCTACAAACACGACAGAATACACCCAGTCAATAGACAGATAGATCAGTGACAAACATTACAATGATCACAGCATTGTGGGAGGGGTATTTACCATGTTGCTGTATGCGACATTTTGCCATCTTTGAGGTTTTGTCACGAAAATGGTTCAAATTTCATTATGTACAAATTCCAATTGGTTAAAACCTTTTTGAGATGTATGTGTTTGTGATGCAATAATATTGTTTGCATGTTGGCCCTGATTTTTACAAAAATGTTCAAACTTTCAATCCCCATTTTCTCGAAAAGCCAAAAAAAAATGCGCGTGATTCAATAATAATTATGGAAAATACCAGTCGATTTGTAAGGGAACGACGAAACTACCAGAAAGTCAAACCTTCCTTGTTCCAAAAGAGTGAGATTGTAAAAGAACAAACGCTACATACATGATAGCAAGCTTTTCACGGACATGGCCGGACGGATAGCTCGCTGGAGAGAAGAAATAAATATGCAGCAGGTGAGTGGGGGGAACTGGTCATAAAAACTTCTCCCTCCGGTCTGAAATTGCCACTAGTAATCGACTAGGTTTCCTCTTGCCGCCGCTAAGCCTTTCAAGTTGCATACATTCAGGTGAACACAAGCAACAACCTGGCGAAACGATACGCAGTCACGCCGCGAAATCACTGCAGGGGAGACTTTTTCTCCTGTTTTGCCAGGTCTCGCCAGCCCTGTGTCGGTGTCAGCCAATAGGATCGCTTTTCACTGGAGTCCTTCGGCGGTCCTCGCCAGCGCTCGGAGTCGTTCGCCAAGTCGTGGTCGTCGGTGGTAGAAAATATCGCATTAATTTTTTTTTTTTGTTGTGTGTGGTTTTGACGTTACGGGCGATTTTGAAGATTTGAGTGGATGAACCGAGAACGCTTTCAACAGTTTTAGTCGTGGTTACAAGGATTTACGTACACAGCTGGGAACAGTTGCTGCTCTCGGCAGTCAACGATCCAAGCGTTAAGCTTGGGTATCAATTTCTGTGTCTTTGGAGACTTCGGACCTTTGGATTTTATTCACCCTCACGTATGCATTACATTTGTTTGTTTGTTTGTTCATTGATTTGTTTTAGATTATCCGGTGCTTATTTGTTTTGTTACATGTTTGAAATGTCCAATATTTATTGAAAGTTCTTCACAAATACGGGAATGACGGATGAACTGAAGTTGCCTTAAAATGCCCTAAACTCAAACATAGTTTGTCTATGTCACACGGAAGTATGGTCCCAAATACAAAATGTGAGTAAGGTTAGCAAGTTGGAAGGAATATGTAATTTATTTCACAATTTCATTTTCACTGTTTTGAATCGCGAGTGGACTTTTCCTCTCAAGCTTGAAAGCTTCATGATCCAGTTTCATGGACTCAGTTCGATTTGGCGTCGGATGATGAATCTTAACCATCAACAAGTGTAAGAAAGTTCTGTGAAATTAGCAACATTGTGCCTAGTCAGGCTTAAAGGTGTTATGATAAATTATTATGACAATTCGAATAATATTACAATAATAATTATAAACAATAAAATCTTCAATTTTAATAAAGCCAATGAATAATAATTGCTTGAACATAAATAATTATTGTTAAACATAGGGTCTAATCTCCGTTTCTGGTAGAAAAAAAAAATAGAAAAAAATGAAACCGGCGTGAACTTTGAAAAAAATTGGGAATGAGAAATGACAATAAAAAAATATCCTTCTCAAAAGAACCGGCTCGACACAAATACTGCCCTGAAATTGAGTTCGGACCCCGATGAATCCATTTATTAATTTATTTTTGTATTTATTTATTTCATTGCTCATAGTATTTATTTTTAATCAGACCTGAATATCTTAGTTATCATTTGGTTGTCATTAAATTAAGTCATCACTTATAATGAATTCTTTTCTTATTATATCCTGTATTAAATAAGAAAACACAGAAAAACTTACATTTTGATTTGCTTTTTTCCCCCTTCTAAACATCGAGTGTTCTTCTCGTAAACATCAGTGGAAGGAATACTGGCGTGGGAGATTTGTTTTTACACATCTAGTTAAGGAAATATCAAACAAAACAAAAGACAACAACAACAAATAATGTAGATCTATATATTATAGTGTCAGAATTGTTTTAATTGTTTAAAGAAGTAAACACCAGCGACAATATTAAAAAATAAATACAATTATTGTTAGATCTATGTGAGGAAAATGTGACCGACCAGATTTTTTTTTTTTTATTGAGGCCTACAGAATAACTGGAGTAATTGTGGTGATTTTGTAAAGCTAGCCAAAATTCTGAAGAGCCGACACGTTCTTTGAAGTGTTTATGAATCAACATTCAAATCATCAAATAAAAACAACAACAGCAACAACAAAAAAGACAGTGACTGCACCACCACTTTCCCTGACCCTCTTTAGCCAGTCACATCCGATGAGCCACGGCTAAAAATATGTTTTTTTCTAGTCTTCTTTTCCTGTTGTTTTTTGTTTCTTTGTTTCTTTCATCGTCCCTTTCCTTGATTAAAAAAAAAAACAAAAGAAAGATAATTATGATTTTTAAAAAAAAATTAAATTATGAACTGTTGCTCTCTATTGCACTGGAATCCACACATTTTAGGAATTTTGTTTTATAAGAGTTGCATTTCCCCACCTCAGTTCTTGTTCGTTCTATCTCCATTTTCTGAAAAACTGGAGATCTTTTAGTATGTAGAAGAGGTATAACAAGGAGATATTTTGATACTTGTTTAAAATGCGTTGTGGCACTTATCAAGCTGTTTCACATTTCCGATTTATTCTAACTTCTTATCGTAATACTGAAGCCCAAAGGTTTAACCTGGAATTTCTCAGTCGTGCGAAAAGTGAAGGTGGAACAAACGAACTGAAGTCGTGATTTGTGTAAAAAGCCGTATTTTTCGAATACAGACTTTAAAGATATAGACCGGACGAGATCAATGTAAGTAAGCTCTTTGGGAGACCTTTGGTTTAGACTTGAAATGTTTGAACATTTGGATGTTTTCTGACATTTTTAAAAGTTGTGAGAGATTTAGTCACTGTCGGGATGGAAACTCTCCGTTAGCCGTTTAGATTGTGGATTGTTTTGTCGTTCTTTTCTTTCTGTCTGTCTTTCCTCCTTCCTTCCTCCTTTCTCTCTTCTTTCTTTCTTTCTTTTATGCGGGAATATTTGAGTTATCTTCTGTTATTAGGACATTTGTTTCCGTATTATTTGACAATGCCAGTACCTAGTTTGTGCGATAGTTAATATGATGGAAACTGTGATAGATGAATACTTAACCTAGCAATGATATTGTCTAAACAAGCGTTTCCAGTGTGTAGCAAATTATTAGCAGGTAAACTATGTAGCACTGGCGAAATAAATTGTTTATTTATATTTATAACTAACTGGGATGAAAGTCTAAACGAGGAACAGCCGAAAGTACCATCTTGAATGTTAATCAGATAATCTTGAAACGGATATTCTTCATTCTACTTCTGTGTGATTCACCCTTTTTATTAATTACTTTACTTATTTATATATAATTATGTATATTTATTTATTTATATATATATTTATTTATTCATGTATATATTTATTTATATATTTATTTATATATTTATTTATATATTTATTTATATATTTATTTATTTGGTCTACATGCACTTGTATGTTTGTTTATTTATTTATTGTTTTATTTATATTTGTTTATTTCTGGTCATAGAAAAATCTCATTTGATAGAACTGCCCTGCCAGTAATAATAATTATTTTAACCCTTTCAATACCGGCATGGCATTGCTGAGAATCTGTTACTACTACATAAACTAGACGTTTTTGGTTCTCACTCAGTAACTTTGAATTGCAGATGAATATATCATAATTCAGATTCACTTTGGCTCTTGTAAATGTAGGTGAAAGACATATAGCAAATATTGACAAGATTTCAGAAAATTCAGCTTTCACGGCTTTAGTAGTCAAAGGGTTAAGCACCTCCCTCATACAAATATGAGTACACAAATTCAGCACGGTGGCTTCGTATATGTAGGCACACAATGTAACATTAGTCTGTCCACTAAACATTATTTCAAATGTACGTATAGAAGTATTTCCATAGGCGGAGCCGTCTCAACGCTTGGGTTCATGGGGCCCCATGTATGCAGATTTACATTGGTTTTTGAAATGGGGCAGAAAACCCCTGTTGCTTTGCCCAGGGACCCATACTAATGTTGAGACATCCCTGTCTATAGGCCAAACACCTCTCCTTTGTCCTGAAAAACAAAAGATGGTCGGTGGATTGGGGAGGGTCTGTGTGTGTGTGTGTGGGTGGGGGGGGGTAGGAAGGTATCTAAAATTTGGCAAGATTATTCCAGTAAGTACCCGGGGTATTGACACTAAAAGTTAAAGTTAAAAAAGAAGATTAATCCGGCGCAGTGCAGTTAAAATGTTGCACCAAACCATCTAGCGCCACTTTACGGGTATCATCTCGAACAAGTGCCAAGACACTTAAATCTACAGGTGAAATCAGATACAAATTCACTGGAACTTTCGAGAGATTTCGAGAGGCAAAAATATTGCGCAAGCAAAGACAACAGACACCTTAAACCGTGTCTTTAAGAAGCACTTTGCACTCAAGTTATCAAGATGGAAACATACCTCGCTGCTATCTGAGAGTTTCATCTGTCTATGATATTGTCAGTCTACCAGCGGGGAAACAAAGGTTGATTCTAAAGTATCGCATTTTTGTTTGCCAACTGGATTATCTCTTAGCTGCAAAGATCTTTGACATAACCAATTAAGATTAAATCTAGCCCATATTTCTAGCTCTGCCAGAATCCTGTACGGCCGTTTTGTGGAAAAACACTGTATGTACAAAACCCCAAAAAGTTTACACTAGATTCGAGCACGCACCCAGCTTTGGTCTTTGTTCAATTTCCGGTTTGTTATGATTAAAAGAAACTACATTATCCAGCATCCCTATGTCGATTCGACATAGATTTATATAGGATTTATGCAGGGTTGGTACGATTGCCGTAGGGGTGGGTTTCCTTAAATCAAACCGATATCGGCGTCATGCCGTAGCCGATAGATCTATCTAGGAACGATGTCTTTGTTATTTGGAAACTTGACATTAATCCTACACGACGAATTTCCATACGGTTGCTGTTTTGGTATTACACAAGCAAACTTATAATCCAGATAGACAAATAAGGCATTTTTCATTCTGCAAAACGGGTGTTTAAATGTGAATTTGATCTGAATTGGGACATACTGTCTTTCTCTGTTAAACGGCATTGTAGTCTTAACCAAGAAACAAGCGCGTATAGGTGAAAGAAGGTTTGTAGACGCTGTGGAAATTCATTTGAGCGAGTCATAGCACTTTTCTTTTTTTTTTTTTTTACTTAAGACAATTAAACCACATTGCGTGGTGTTTCGGCAAACGAAATTAGATTTGTGAAAAAGTGAAGAAATGAGATGGCGTGTGGAATAGGTGAGAAAGTGTTCTTCCCATCAGTGGATTTCCGTTCGTAGCGTCTAGATAGATCTACCCATTTTTTTCCCCTCGTAATGCTTTTTGCCTGTGTGCATGCAGAGCTGGCTCTGTGATGATTGTCTGTCTATATTTGTGTCTGTGATTGGGGTGGAGAGCGGGGGTGATGGTGATAGTGGGGAGAGTGAGTAAATTTCTCCTTGTGCAATGGGTGAACGTACGTTGCCCTAGTAATTTTCATAACATTTTTTTTTTTGGAATTTTTTTTTCCTGCCGAGGTGATTTCACATAATTATGTAAATTTATAGATCCAATTACTAAACCTGCTTTAAAAATGTAATTTGTGCCGTCCATATCGTGAAAACAGAGGTTTTCAGATTTAGTTGGCTGTCTGACTGACTAACTAACTGACTGGCAGATTGTCTGATTGTCTGATCGAGTGCAATGTATGTAACTAATTAGTTGAATTTAATTCAATTCCATTTCGTTTACTTTACTTGATTTAATTTAATTAAGTTTAATTAATTTAATCTAATTTAATTCAGATTAATTTAATTTAAATTAAGTTAATGGTTAGCAAGATGATTCAACAGCAGGCAGTAAAGATAAAAACATAAAAGACGTAAATAAGAAAGATCCAATACCAGGTCACAGCCAACCCTAGGAATATTGTTTTATCTGTAACGTATAGAATTTCACGTTTCAAGTTGCAAGTTGAAGGTTATTGTAGACCTAACGGCCAATTCAATACAATTCAAAATGTACAAGAAAGGCGTATAACAATAAAGGGGTTTGAAAATAAAAATTATATAGACCTTTTAATGAATGTACCAGCACTTGAATTGTATTCAAGCGATTATTGATTGGAGTACCTGACAATGACACAAAGTCAAATAATTAAAAAAAAGTGGTACAACATTTCTGAATTATTTCTTACGCAAGGATTCACCACATATGATTTTTTTTTCTTTTTTTTTAACGATAATATTTTTGACTTTGTTTCAATTGGCGCCTTGCTGCGATCCCACAGATTTTCTCTGCTTTTGTATTTTCTAATAACCTTCTGACGACGATACGTTGTACAAGGGACTCCAAACGGCCAGCTACAGTTGATTTTTCAATTTTTTTCTTCTGAGGCGTAAATCGTACTTTTTTTGTAAATGGGGGCAGTAGGCAGAGGCTCCCGAGAAACAAAGGATCTACATGTTTGCAAGTGTGAGTGTGTGTGTGTGTGTGTGCCTTTCGACTTATAGGCGTTTGTGAGTGTCAGTAAGGTCTGCTCTCTTCTTTGTTGATGTTCCCCTCCTTAAATTTTTGCATTTTGTATTTTGTAAACTTCTGTAATCTCGTTTGGGAAACTTGCCTTAGTGTCATTGCAGCCCAGTTATAACTGGAGCAGACCGTGGCCTTCGAGCAGACACGTCGTCGCTACAGTGCAGCGCCGGTCGGCGGGTTTTTTTTTCCGGGGGGGGGGGGCGGTAGGGATAAATTTTATTTAATTTTGCCAGAGCTGCGGCCTGTTCTTCTCGATTTCCAACTGCCAAGGTATCTTTAACGTGCGCAATGTGCACACTGTTCACAGGGGCCCTCCGAGTTTTTCGTCCTTATCCGAGAAGACTAGGTCTTGATCCTATCTACCATAGGATCAGGGACAGGAAAATACGAGAAAATCCCCAAATTCCAACATGCCTTCACCGTCTGCGATTCGAACCCGGTACCTCCGGTATGAGAGGCAAGCATCTTGCCTCTAGACCACCGCGCCCCTGTGTTTCATTACCAGAAAAGTTATGATTCTCCGTCTAAATATCGTTAAGGGCCTCTGGGCAAAGATATACCTGCGGCCTGCCCCCCTTCGCAAACTATTCAGAAATTTGCATGCATGAGGCTCCCCTAAACCCGTGACGTCCGTGGGCAACGGCTCTGATATCTCGGGAGTGTTCACGAATGAAGTCTCAGTGTTCGTTCAAATCCGGGACAGGGATTTATTAGCATGACTTTGTGCTCCTTTACTGCTACCCCTTTCCGGTTTTGGTGTTATTACTATTGCCGTTTTTGTTGCTATTGTTTCTAGTTTGTGGATAGCGTGTCGCTAAAACCAGTACACAAAATATAAATATGGAATTGTTACATCAAACTGCAGAATGGTTGAATAAGGGATGAAATGGCTGGGAACGATGATGCACGGGCATTCTTTATTTATGCCGTAAAATCTATCTATATCTATCTATCTATCTATCTATCTATCTATCTATCTATCTATCTATCTATCTATCTACCTATCTACCTATCTATCTATCTATCTGCCTGTCTATCTATCTGTATATCTATCTATCTGTCTATCTATCTATCTATCTATCTATCTATCTATCTATCTATCTATCTATCTATCCATCCATCCATCCATCCATCCATCCATCCATCCATCCATCCATCCATCCATCTATCTATCTATCTATCTATCTATCTATCTATCTATCTATCCATCCATCCATCCATCCATCCATCCATCCATCTATCTATCTATCTATCTATCTATCTATCTATTTATCTATCTATCTATCTATCTATCTATCTATCTATCTATCTATCTATCTATCTATCTATCTATCTATCTATCTATCTATCTATTTGTCTATCTGTCTGTCTATCTATCTATCTATCTATCTATCTATCTATCTATCTATCTATCTATCTATCTATCTATCTATCTATCTATCTATCTATCTATCTATCTATCTATCTGTGTCTCTGTCTGTCTGTCTTTCTATCTTTCTGTCTGTTTTAGTCTGCCTGTCTAGGAATGCCAAGTAAAGAACAATTTTTAAACAATTCATTGTTCTGTTTACATCACATCGCCCTCTTCCGTGCAGGTTTACGACAAAGATCAGCGCATCTCCCTGAGCCCTCTGTACAACTGGCGTGCTCACCACCATACCCGCACTGATCCTCTCTCTAGCACTTCGGGCCTCAGTCCGAACATAAAAATAAATCTCACTTTTCACGCGGCCGGATGGAATTAGACCAAATATTTACCTTCTGCCAATTTATAAGTATAATTATGTTTTAAAAGCACACAAACAATTTCCGGAAGATGGAAGATGGAGTTGTCTTTGAAAGCAGTTAATGGCCCCGGGCACAATGTAGTTGAAATGTAGGAGAAGGTTGCGGCAAAAAAGTGTTGATCTCCTACTGTCTAATTTAGAGAGGGCTTTAATTGGTGTCAGAGGAAAGACAGGGAGAATAACAAAAGCCGATGCATAATTATATTTCTTTATCTCTCTCCACCCCCCTCCCCCCCCCCCAAAACAAAATCAACCTCCACGTCTGTACCACAGTCAAGTTCCCTGACATTGTGTGTTTATAGCGGTGTTTTTAACTTGTGTGAACGTTTCGAAACCCAAATTGAAGGCAACGCTTCATTTTTTCAAGAACTTTATAGTTGTTTTTTATTTTATGTCGGGAAAGGAGGGGGGGGGGGGGGCATTTCTCTGTATAAAGTTTAACTTTTGTGAAATTTTTGTTCATTTTTCTCATTTTTTCTTTTTTGGTACAAAATATTAAACTTTTTAAAAACTTTTTTTAAGGGGTACTGTACTAAAACGTTCGCTAAATTTTCTATACTGTGTTTACGTTTCGATAGTTTTTTATTTTTTTATTTTTGAACTTTTATATTCTGTGTTAAACTTTATTAAATTTTCCATCCTGTGTTATACTTGTGTTGAACGTCCTTGAGAGCCAAACCTTTTCCTGAACTTTCTAAAGCGCGTGAAATTTCTTGTAATTACTTGTAATGAGGATAATTGTATTCATCAAAGTGTCGCTAAAGCAGCGACTGCAGGACTCGGCACTAGACGGTGAGCAGGACTAGAAAGACAGTGATGACTATATTTATTGTGAAATGTCGAAATATGCTGGAGGTAAATAATTTACTGACAAATGTTTTTTAAAAATTCAGAATTATAGAAACTTATTTTAAAACGGCAGTCATTGAAATTAATTTTAAAAAGTAATTTGAGGAGAAATGGCGTGGAAAAGAAACTAGAAAGAAAGAAAGAAACACTTAACGCGACTGTAGTTCGTGTTTGTCCTCCCTCCATATTCTGAAAACCTGGAGATTTGGAGTATGTAGAAAAGATATAACAAATGCAGTACTTTGACACTTGTTTAAAAATGCATTGTGACACTTTTCAAACTGTTTCACTGTTCTGATTTATTCTAACTCCTTATTACAATTCTGAAGTCGCAAATGTTTAACATCGAATTTCTCAGTTGTGCAAAAAGCGGAGCTGGAACAATCAAGAACTGAGGTCGGAAGAGAGAAAGAAAGAACCAAGGAAAGAAACGAGGTAATTAAAAAAAAACCCACTAATCTCACGGTGTCATACCAGATTTTGATCCACTCTTTCCATTTTAGACAAAGCACCGAAAATTTCATAGGAAAAATGGTAGTTTTTATTTGTACGTCCTTTGTAAATAAGTAAATTAATTAATTCGTTTAAAAAAAAATTAAATACATACTTACACAAAATCAGATAGATCTACAGCAAAATGTGTTAACACTTATGGAATCAATGTTACTATAGTATTATCATTATTATTTTTTTTATCGTTTTTATTACTATTTTTATCCTATTTTTATGATTATGGTTACTATTTAATCGCCGACCATTCATCTGGCATCTAGATTGTCATAGCACGAATGTTTTTGTCTGTCTGCTGATTGGGTTTGCATTATCTATTTCTGTGCAAGGACAAACAACAAAATCCAAAAGGCATAAAATATAAAAATGAAAATCTCAGTTTCGACCAGAAATCAGCTCGGCCAATAAAATTGCCCCTTTTTTTCCTTCTGGGCTCCAGTGACTTAATTACCAATTTGAGAAGCGTGGTTACTTAAAGTTATGTTTCTTCAATATTCTTGTCTCTGCACTGTAGCTGAGCACCCACGAGTCACACAGGTTATAATTTTATTTCTTCGAATCGCAGCTTTAGTGTTGGTTCTTGTAACGGGGAAATAAAATAATTATATAAATTCAATTATATAAATTTGGGTTCCTTCAGGTTCAATACATTTTCTGTTTTAACTTTCATGACAGTCTGAAAGACAATCTCTTACAGATAATAATTTAGGGATGACAAGATCAAACGGTTTAGATTACGTCATAATCATTAAGTGCCCTGCCGGCAGGCGTTGGCGATCACGACCCTCCATCTCTCGCGATCTTCTGTATTGCATAGAGTCCTGTAAAAATTCTGCATCGAAATGTGCATTTGTTAGACCTTTTCTACTTTCTCCAAATCTCCAATTTTTTCAGAAAGTCCTATCAAAGTCCTTAAGACACGATCAAGATTTCTGATAACATCAGTTTTCTTAGGGTAAACATGTCACCCAATAACATTTATGTTGAAGACAGAGTAATAACAAGTTACGTATTCAAGACATCCTCTCAAACTCATAGAAAATTACTTATTTCTGTCTTACCAATATAATGTTTACATCACTATACAAATAAAACCTGAATTCAACAAGGACAGTATGGGATGGTGATTCTCGAAACCGAAATAAAGAGATTTTTTTTCGTTTAGGCTAAATCAGAATTCCCAGTTTTTTGTTTGTTTGTTCTTTTACTCTTTTTGATACCATTATATTTCTCTTTAGTGGATGCCATTTTAAAAGAATTAATGAATGAATGGACAATTTATTTTTTGGGTGGTTTTTGTAGTCGTATAAATCTGGTTTTTGATATCGCGATCTTGCTTCTTGTCTGTTCCAACTCCACTTTTTGCACCACTGAAAAATTCGACTGTCAACCTTTTGAGGCTTTAGTATTATGATAAGGAGTTAGAATAAACCGGAACTGTGAAACAGCTTGATAAGTGCCACAACGCATTTCAATCAAGTGTCAAAGTGTACATTATTTGTTATACCTCTTCTACATACTACATGACAAGATCTCTAGGTGTTTTTTTTTCTTTCTTCAGAAAACGGAGATAGAACACACAAGAACTAAGGTTGCCATACCAAGTTAGAGTAGAAAAAGTTCTGAAACTAAAATGTCTGAAGTCTCGGAAAAAGTTATTATTCACACCGCGAAGGCGTCCAACTGATTTTCTCCACAACAAAATTATAATTACATCCGGACTTAAACTGTTGGCACATTGAGACCAGTTTGTTTTGTCTCGGGTTTTAGTGTGAGATAACTGTGGTCTATGAAGTTAAACAGAACCTATCGCCATGATGGGACAGAAACACGATTGTTTCACTAGATCGGCCCGTCCAAACTGTCTTCGGGCAGCTGGGGGAAACAGAGACTCCGCGCACTGGGCCAGAACACACGTAAAATAGTCATGACTCCGCGGACTATCAGTCTCAAAGTGCAGAGCAATTCCATGTTGACAACTTAAAATCAAAGATGACGCCATTTCTCAGAAAAGTAAAGACCGTGAAGGGCGCAATGTGGCCGTTATCTCTCCGATACGCCGTAAAATCCAAACTCAAACTCAGAACTCAGAAAAGAAGCAACAAAGAGTTTTTACCGCCAGTTTAGTGGTGAATAAAAACCTGGAACGTCTAGAAAATTCTGTCAGACAGGATCAGTGTGAGCAGATGTACATGTGGGTGGAGGATATGAGCACTTGAATCTGGTGCTGTACACTTGCCGTTTTTTTATGCCCTCGGTAGGGAGACGCACTTTGGATTTTATTGCTTTGTGTAAGCTTCTCGCAACTGATGTGTGAAATTAGATGCATATTTTGTCATACTTTGCTTAAAATTCCAGCACTTGTGAGAAAGAGCAAAGCAATAATGTAACATCAAACGATGGAATAGACAAATGAAAGACAGTAAAACATCTATACGCAAGAGAATAAAGCACACGAGTGTCTAGAGCAAACACAAAAAAACGAAGAAACAGGTGAAAAGCTTTAAGTTAATTATGTTTTATCGTCTTGTGTTTCTTCTCTGGCGCGTCGGCATACTGGGATTTCTCGGTATGTGGAGACGACAATAGGAAGATTATCATAACTATGCGCGCGGAGCTCAAGCAAAGTACAGGTCTCTCACCCGGGGTATACACCTCTTGTTCTGTCTGTGATACCCCGGGTCAGATGTGAGCAGAGCCGCGTGCGGCTTTCCTGTCTATACCTGAGCTCATTTTCTATCATGCTGAGCCGTTTCCTGGCTCGAATCTCTCCCAGAGACCTGGGGGGTGAGACGAAGGCACGGGAAGGGGGAGATATAGGCGGTAAAGGTTTGGTGTTGTTTTTGGGGGGGGGGGGGCGGGCAAGGGAAGCGGCCTGGGTAATAAAAATGCATCTTCTTTCGGTTTAACTGGAAAAATTAAAAAAAAACTTCGTGGGTGGAGCAGGAGATTGGCGAGGGAAAGGAATAGATTGGGAAGGTTGGGGGCAGGAGGCGATTGGGGCTGCCGGGGGTGGGGGGGGGGGAGGGGGGTTGAAAGGGGGGGGGGAACAAATGAACAAAAACAATTTCTTTCATGATGTACTTATCGTTTTTGTTATCCCTCATGTTGGGGATGGGGGATTTGATGTGTGTGGGTGGAGGTGGATGAAGAATGTGGCGAATGAAACCAATGGAGAATTTAAACAACTACATCAACAACGACAACAACAAACAACAACATCAAAAACTACTTCTACTACTACCACTACCACTACTACTGCTACTACTACTATTACTATTACTTCTACTACTACTACTACTACATCAGCGAATATAATAATGACAACAGTAACAATCACCACACCATACGGCAAAACCATACATCATCAACAATCGTACCGTTACGAGGCACATACAACGGCAGCATCAAATAGCCACAGCAACAATAATAACATTGTATGAAGAATCATCCTACAGTATACACGCAGTGTGAGAGGATTTTTGTACAGCAGGCCCGGCCTGTACTGGCCGATTTTAGTCGTTCAACTAGTTGGATCATGACGTCATGACATCTCGGCACTCGTTCTTGTTTGTTCTATCTCCATTTTCTAAGAAAAACAAACAAACCTGGAGATCTTTTAGTATGTAGAAGAGATAGAACAAATGCTCACTTTGACACCTGTTTAAAATACGTTGTGGCACTTATCAAGCTGTTTCACAGTTCCCATTTATTCTAACTGTTTATCATAATAACTAAAGCCGCAAACGTTTAACGTGGAAATTCTCAGATGTGCAAAACCTGGAGTTGGAACAACCAAGAACTGAGGTCTTGCTATTGAGTTACAGTAAGATCCCCCGCATCAACCAACTGCTTTTTTCTTTCTTAACATTTAAACTCAGTGTTGTGACGTCATTATCCAACTGCTCGTCCGATGACAGTGGGATGGTTTACGTCTGGGCTAAACGTGACAGTCGGTGGACAGATAGACCGGGATCCGAACTCAGACTGGAACATGGGAAAGTTAGATATTTTATGCTATACGAGGAGAGAAAGAAAAAATAAGAGAGAAATACCGTTAACAATGCTAATTGAGGATGCTGTCTATTGTGTACAGGGGAAGCTGTGGTGTCATATTTATCTTTTTCATCCCTCTCTGCCATATCCACCAACTCACTCACACACATACATACTCATACGTGCACACACACACAGGCTAACATCCACCCTTGTCCGTATAGACTGGGGTTGCATAATTATATTCCATCATGATTTACGGGTGGTCGGTGAGCACTTCTGGTGGTGTCTCTGTCTGCCCTGTCTCTCTGTTCTATTCTGTCTATCGCCTTGCTTCTCCCTAGTGTAACAATGTGCCCGTTGGTGTAGACTAGTCCGTTCTCCGAACTCAAACCCTCATGATTTGGGTACAGGGACAGACATACACATACATGCAGCCACCAGTAACCACCCTCATACAAATTTGACGACTGCATTATGTAGGTCCTTTTTCATTCAGACCCCCCCCCCCCCAACCCCCTCAACCGATACACACACACATATACTTTTTCCATGTACATATAAACACCCACCCCCTGCACGATGGTACTTCTCAGAGACGGGTTCTAGACAGCGACAAACCTGCTGCCTGTACAGGTAAACAGTAACTTTCATTCAAGTGTCAAAGTGTGTATTATTTATTATACCTCTTCAACTTACTAAAAGATCTCCAGCTTTTCAGAAAATTGAGATCTAGCACTAACAAAAACTAAGGACGCCCAATTTTTATGTCTATAGTTGGTTTCATTAAAAACAACAGCAACAACAACTGCAGCAAAACAGCTTGTTATCGGGAATAATGCATTTACTTGTTGACGCACCCTTCAGAAATTTTGCAGGTGACGTGGTACTGGGTTGTCTTGATTGAATGGTGAAAATTTTGTTCTATCCGATAGACTCTATGTCTGAATAGGTTCTTTGCTCGCTGCGGATAGGATGTCTACCGCTCTGTCGCTCTATTCGAAAGTTAGGAGATTTACAGGATACATTGCTTATAATTATCTATTTTGAATGTTTTATGATGGAGATGACTTTTTCACCATTTTTAAAATAACTGTTAGTGTCCCAAATATCCTTTAACTTGATCATCTAGATTGTCTTCTTATCGTAGTTTTTTTTTTTTTTTTCGAGCACCACTATCGTTCTCTCTCTGTCTGCAACCCCCCCCCCTCCATCCCTCTCTTTCTCCCTTTATTTCTTCCTCTTTCTCTCTGTGTGTCTCGCTCACTCTTATATCTCTCTTTCTCTTTTCTCTCCTTCTCCACCTTCCTCTTCTCACTCGCTCACAGTCATAAATAACGCCTCACGTTGCCAAGGTCGACAGACAGTCGTAGAATGATTGTCTTAGAATAATATATGACATGCCTCAAGTGCAATAGTGCGCCTTAGTGGTATTTTCACTGAATTATCGATGCAGATTTCACTGTTCTAAAGTAGACAGACATTTCTGTGAGTAAATGAATACTTAAGTAAATAAATAAATAAATAAATAAATAAATAAATAAATAAATAAATAAATAAATCAACTCAAGTACATGAGAGGCATGAAAATTAATCACATAGCTATTTACAGCATTCTAAACAACGTTACTGAATTAATTTGCCAAGAATTGTGGCAGTCAGATTTGTCATTGTCTTTGTCGAGCTGAAAAGTATAAAATGTCGTGTGTGATTAATCTGGACAAAATCCACGAGTGTGTTTTTTTTTTTCTTAAAATTCCCGATAAACTTTTGAAACTTAGTTGAACTTGTACAGGACCTCAGTTCTTGTTTGTTCCAACTTTACTTTTTGCATAACTGTGAAGTCCGACATTAACCGTTTGCGGCTTTAGTATTATGATAAGAAGTTAGAATAAACCCGAACTGTGAAACAGCTTGATAAGTGCCACAACAGATTTTAAACAAGTGTCACAGTGTGCATTTGTTATATCTCTTCTACATGTTAAAAGATCTCCAGATTTTCACAAAATGGAAATACAACAAACAAGAACCAAGATCGTGGTATGCCAACTCATATGTTTCATGGGTCAGAATGGTGTGGCCAATATCGTCAGTTTTGTACTTCTTTTTCTTTCTTTTCATTTTTTCTTCTCCTTCTTCCTCCTCCTTTTATTTTCTGTCTATCATCTTCCCATTCTCTTAAATAAATAAATGCACTGCAGATTGCTTATCCACGGAGTAACAAACTTGAAATGTGATTGATAATATTTGAGTTAGCATTTACGGTGTCTTTGCTTGTAGTTACACTTCTGTAAGACGCCTAGCTC
>OZ007580.1:47867409-47877409 GCA_963931925.1 Onchidella celtica
CTCCTCGCCTCTTCTCTATCTCTCCGCTTCTCTCTCTTCTCTCCCTCTTCTCCCCCCCCCTCGCTCTCTCTCTCTCTTTCTCTCTCTCTCTCTCTCTCCACAGCGACAGGTACTTACCGAAGCTTCACTCGTTTTCCAAATTGACAGAACAACTGCTCAGAAATCCATCTGCTTGATGATTCCCAGAGGGGAAAAAAAAAATACCCGAACAGACAGACAGATGAGGAAAATACGTGAAAAGACAAAAGTGATTATTCTGAGATTCAGTCAGGAAACTGGTCTAAATGGCGTAAGTGGTTTTTGTGACATTTCTGAGGAGCATGTTCTAACCTGGTTAACTTGCTCATCATCAACGATACAGACACCAAAATATTGAAGCCCCTAAAAAACTGGTCTAAATGGCGTAAGTGGTTTTTCTGACATTTTCCGAAGATCATATTCTAATCTTGTCAACATGTTCATCCTGAGCGATACAGGCACCAAAATGTTCGAGCAACTTACTCGATCGATCTTTTCTTCTTTCAGATTGGAAGAAAAAAAAAAGCTGGTGACATTCTTAAAGATACAGTTGTTAAGAGACCGTATTGTAATTACAAAGCCGAGTAGAGAAAACACTGAGTTAAGTACACGGTTCATCTACACTTTACTATGTACAATACCACGGTTCCATAACACCGACCTTACAATGTACCCTCCCTCACATTGCAGTACAGACACACAACTTTCTACATTTGTCTATTTATTCACAGTCATATCATGTAATGCAATTTAAAGTCAAACATCTCAGACAACCATTCAAGGAGGCCCCGCTCTGTTGACATCTTACAATGTACCCTCGCTCACACTGCAGTACATACAGATCCACACCTTTACATGTATGTCTATTTATTCAGTCATTTACTGCAACTTGAAGTCAAAACATCTCAGACAACCATTCAAGAAGGCCCCGCTCTGTTGACATCTTACAATGTACCCTCGCTCACATTGCAGTACATACAGATCTACACCTTTACATGTATGTCTATTTATTCAGTCATTTACTGCAACTTGAAGTCAAAACATCTCAGACAACCATTCAAGAAGGCCCCGCTCTGTTGGCATCTTACAATGTACCCTCGCTCACACTGCAGTACATACAGATCCACACCTTTACATGTATGTCTATTTATTCAGTCATTTACTGCAACTTGAAGTCAAAACATCTCAGACAACCATTCAAGAAGGCCCCGCTCTGTTGACATCTTACAATGTACCCTCGCTCACACTGCAGTACATACAGATCCACACCTTTACATGTATGTCTATTTATTCAGTCATTTACTGCAACTTGAAGTCAAAACATCTCAGACAACCATTCAAGAAGGCCCCGCTCTGTTGGCGTCTTAATGAACTTAAAATATGTTGGCATTGGCTAGCGCAGTATCTGTCTGAAACATTCAGCCTTTACCACATTAATGGGTAGCGAAGGGAAAAGTGTGTGTGTGTGTGTGTGTGCGTTTGTGTGTGTGTGTGTGTGTGAATTATTTAGACAACTCGCCCCTTTAGAACGGCAAGGTTCTATTTCCACTTTTTGGCTGAATTGTGTTACACACTACACACTACTTCTATGGGCCTTCTACATTGTGTGTCACAGTATCAAGCAGATTCGGTGTGTAAGTTATAAGTAGTACCACAAAGAAAAAAAAAAGTCGTATCATCAAAAGCTATGACCACGTGAGACATCAATTTCTCAAAAGTCCATAGAAAGGAGTTAGAACCTTGTCATTGTAAAAGGACGAAATTCAAGTTTTTAAATCTATCTTCGGGATTTTCCAAGAAAAGAAGACCCACTCAGTGTTAAGAAATCTGCATCTTTGTTATTTATTATCCACTTGAAAACGAGGTTATGTTTGAATTTAGTAACCAAGGAAACATACGCATCCAAACATGACTGTGTTGTCGTTTATATCAATTTTAGTATAGTACAACAAACATCTGGATATTTAAACATAAATTATGCCGGTTAGGACGACAGTAAAGTATATATAAACATTGTCGTGATACTGCAAGAACAAAATCGTCATAAAGAAAATCAGTTTCAATTTTTTTCAACTGGTTTTCAGAAACAACTCCTTGTCATGGAAACCAGTGCCGTGAACAACGGTTGCAAGACGCTCAGTCCTTGACCTTCGCCTTTGCCCCTCGACCATTACTCATACGCCCCTGGTAAACAGTAAAGTTGATGGTAAATATTAATAGATTGCAGTACCCTTTTGAATACATATCAGTAGCCATTGTGCAAGCTGTAAAATACTACTGAATTACCGTGAAGGTATTCTGGTGCTAGATATTTTGAACTCAAAGGAGATGAATGAGTATTAGGGGGAATGAAGGAAGGGACATTTAGATTAACTGTTATAATAATATTAATATGATTAACGTAGGTTTAATTTTTATTACTGTTTAGGTTTTTGGCTTCTCTGTGCACTGACAAAGTGAAATGTCCCGTGGGATCGTGGCACATCGAGTCAAGTATATCATGTCTCCGCTTTAATGGGAGATATAGACTGTGGACTTGTGTTTAGGTCTTTATTTAAGGAGTTCGCTGCCATTGGCATTTACACCAATTGTGGTAAAGATTTCGTTTTTTAGAATTTTGCCCGGGCAGCGGCCTTGTTCTGCCTGCTCTTTTCGATTCCCAACTGCCAAGGTATCTTTAACGTGCGCAACGTGCACACGGACCCTCCGAATTTTTTGTCCCTATTCGAGAAGACTAGGTGCTCGATCCTACTTACCATAGGATCAGGGACCAGAAAATATGAGAAAAATCCCAAACTTCCAACATGCCTGTACCGACCGGGATTCGAACCCGACACCTTCGGCATGAGAGACGAGCACCTTACCTCTAGACCACCGTGCCCCCACTAGACTGTAAAGTTAAAAGGGACCTCACGCACTGTCTCACGAGATCAGGCGCGTCAAAACTGTTGAGAGTCAGTCGACGGAAGAGGGACCTCCCGCATTTAAGACGACTGACGCTGTGAAGGCCAGATTTTCTCAAATCCAGTTTGTACTGAGATCTACTTATCTCTGTTACTTTGAATGACAACTATGAATCTAAATCAGACTATTGATCGTCAGGTAGAAACTAGGAAATGGTGAAACAAAACCTGTAACTGGCGGAGCCGTAATGAGTTAACAGTAATGCTTTTTCAGTGTTGAAAGGGTTAAGAAAAACAGACGCCATACCATATCAATTGAGTGCCAACGAAAAATAACCAACAAAAGCAAAACGCTATTATTTTTTTTTTCACCAGTTCTGATGAAAATCTGGGATCAGGCACATTGACATTTAATGCCCAAATAAATAAAATAAATTAGTAAATGAATAAAGGAAAACCCACTCTGCCAAAGCAGACAAAACAAGTAAACAAAACTCAGGCGTTGTCAGAAATGTTGTACAGTCTTTATCAAGAACTAGCTGGCCCGGTGACACAGACAGTACAAAGACGCGATAAAAGTGGAAGAATTCCACCAGCCATGTGTACAGAAAAGCGAGGTCCCTCGCCTTGGACAGCACAGAGATGTGATATTTTACTTACGTAGATTTTTTACCCACCAATGTGAGAGAAGCCAAGAACCGAAATTTCCGGTCACACTTTTTGAGTCTACTCGAGGAAAATGCACCTCTTTCATTGCGGCTCAAAAAGTCGTAATTAAATAAGACTAATTTTTGTCCCAAATGGATGAGCCCACACAATTTATCGGAAAAAAACAACTGAGGAAGTACACAAAATTTCTTAAATTTAGGTCACGTGGTCACGAAGTTTTAGATTACTAACATGTTCACTCTTTAATTTTAATTATGGTGTGACGACGAAACAAACAGATTTTGAAGGCCCATACAAAACTGTAATATTTGCCGGGGAGTCAGATACACTCTTCGAGGCAACGGATCCCACTTTATACCAAAACCTACTGGAAAGTTCAAATTTAAAAAAAAAAATGATCCGCTGCTATAAAAGTTATATTTAGAATGAAAGCAATAAACATGTGTCTACGCGTTTGGCTTTTTTCAGGTTTTCTGTTTCTCTCAGAGGAAAATTTTATTTCTCAGGCGATTTTTTGGGGCGTAGAAGAATGAATATGAAGTTCATACTTTTCCTTTCTCGTGAGTTTTTGTAGTTCCCCCCCCCCCCCCCCCCCTTTTTCTCCGAGATGAAGATCGAGGGAATTGTCCCTTGAAACTTTTTCTGTGAATACGCGAGAGAGATCTGAACTTCGTTTTTTCAGCCATACGAACGCCGCTGGGATTTTCACATTCACATACGGTATTCTTGCTTGGTTCGACTGGAGATGAAATGGAAGGTTTTAGTAGCAGAGACAAGATTTATTCGCTTCGCCTGTTTGTTTTTTCATGTCAGTTAATGATTTTTGCTCCCCGAGACGACGCAAAAGTTAGGTGTGAGACGTAGCATGTGCTCGGTGCTGATAGCTTCGCTGCGATGTGAGTGAGCGTCTACCCTTTGGTGTTAGGCTCATAATGCTTGCTCATCTTCAGAAATGAGGTGTTGGAAAATATGTAAGGCCAAAACTTACTGGGTTTGTTTGTCGATGTTTTGAGAATTTCTCTCTTTGAAAATTGTCGCAAGCTTAACGCAGAAATACACTCCGGGGGAAGACAGGATGGTTAAATGAATGTGATCAGGATTTAGGACAGGGTGGGGGAGGGATTGGGCAGGGGGTAGGAGGGAGAGGAGACAGATTGATAGGTAGAGAGATAAGAAGGAATGAGTTATTCATTCGTAGAACCAGAAGTACTCACGTGTTGTACCAGTTTCTGGAATGTATACATACATACACAACAAGTCCTTTGATCTCGATATTAGACTTGCCAGAGTAGAAATTCCGAATCTCATATTCTGGTCTTTAAATCGGTGACTCTGTGTGTCTATCGGGTGAGGGGGGGGGGCGGGTGCAACGAAGCTTAGACTGAATCAACAAAGGAACCAAGCGACCAACTCAATGAATCACACATGCAAACTAACAAGAGGAAAACTAGCCAGATTGACGAGAAGTAATTTTTAAGTTATTTTGTCGTTCATTCGTACTCCTCAGTTATGAACTAACCATTGTCTCCGCCTTTCTTACGATGCTGGACAAAAGTAGTATTCTTTCTACGATGACACCTCCCTGCCCTCCACCCTCCATTTCTCCTATGCTTATGCTGCCCACCTCCCCTCTTGCCTGTCTGTCTACCCCCCTCTTTCTCCAGTGTCTGCCTGTTTGTCTGTCTGTCTCTTTCTCTGTCTGTCTCTGACTGTCTCTCTCTCTGGGGCTGTTACATCCATTGCTCTCTTTCTCCTCCTCCTCTCTCTTCTCTGTCTCCCCGCTTCTCTCTCTTCTCTCCCCGTTCCCCCTCACCCCCCTCTTTCTTCTAGCTGCCCATCTCTCTTTCTCCCCTCTCTCTCTCTCTCCCACAGCGACAGGTACTTACCGAAGCTTCACTCGATTTCCAAATTGACAGGACAACTGCTCAGAAATCCATCTCTCTCTCTCTCTCTCTCTCTCTTTGTCTCTCTGTCTGTCTGTCTGTCTGTCTCTCTCTCTCTTTGTCTCTCTGTCTGTCTGTCTGTCTCTCTCTCTCTCTCTCTCTCTTTCTCTCTGTCTCTCTGTCTTTATCTGATTCTATCTCTCTCTCTCCCTGTCTGTCTCTCGGTCTTTCTCTGATTTTCTCTCTGTCTCTCTGTCTTTCTCTGGTTCTATCTCTCTCTCTCTCTCTCTCTGTCTCTCGGTCTTTCTCTGATTTTCTTTCTCTCTCTCTCTCTCTCTCTCTCTCTGTCTCTCTGTCTTTCTCTGACTCTGGCTCTCTGTGTCTGTCTCTCTCTCTCTCTTCCCCTCAACAAGGTAAACCACCTGCCAGGAAAACAAACAAACAAATACAGACAGCTTTACCGATGAGATTTGTTAGAAAACAACAACAACAACACAACAACAGAACATTCCAGAGTTAACCAAATGTTTGTTTTTGTGGCACTCAGCTTTCTTCCCGCTGCACACAAGACACGGGAGAAATTGTCTTAAAAAATTCAGACTATTTTGTCATAAAAACAAACACGATTACAAAATATTTGGAAACAAAAATTTCAAACTGTCTTTGTCTTAAAGTTAACATTGTTGATCTGAAACGTGACGAGTTTACGTAATATGAAACTTGAAGGATGGAATCAAGAAAAGTTATGATTCAACTATCATATTTTATTGTAATTTGAGATATGATTTGATATGAATTTATTGAGTTTAAAGGGAGAAAAGGGGGGTGGTTGGCGCAGTTCACGTATTGTCTACGAATTTTTTTAGAAAAGTAGCTTTTCCTGATAATTTTGTTCGTTCTGCAGTGATCCATGTTTTCAGAAAACCGAAGGCACTGCTGACCCTCATATGCTGCCCATTATACGAGTTTTTGTTGTTGTTGCTGTGTTTTAAATAAACTTCTTTTGTTAGTAAAAATTTGATTTCTTAATTTGCCAAATTTTCTGTCCTGTCACATTCTTTTTCCTGAAGAAAGTTAATAATAATATAGCAAAAGCTCGTCTCGTCTTTCCTGTTCCTTTGATTGTATAGTTTCTGTATTATGTCTTATGCGAGGCTTTGGTTCATACGGTGTTTTCTCTTTTGCTACATTTTGACTTTGCTTTGAGCCTTACATGATTTTGTTGAAATTTGGATTATTAATGCAGCTTGTATGGGTGGTAAATTGAAAATAATAACATTGAAATGAAGCCATGACGATTTCTAATGTTTGGGATGAAATTTATGCGATTGCACCCCGTAAGATCTGGGGCAAGAACTGTAGACAATCTGGGGCAAGAACTGTAGACAATTGGAAGATGTTTATACATTCATAATCAAGGTAGGAGTTGGGAAAGGCGTTCTGCAAGGTCGTAAAATTGCGCTTTTATGAAGATAGATACTGTCACACGCACACACAGACTTAATGAGTTCTGGCGGTAGAGTTACATGTATACGAGATAAGACCTTAGTGTGTGAAGCGGTGCATAATTATAAGAAAGTGGAATTATCTTTATGAAGATGCCTATTTATAAGTGCCGTATGAATCATAATTCTAAGTGTGTGGCTCTATCCAAACCTACGCAGTTTCATTTCGTGCACTGATAATTTCAGTGAAAATTGGGAACTTAATGAATTTATCTACAAACAAAAACAAAACAGAAATGTAAATTGGGAAAAGGAATGAGTCAAACTTTAGATTTTTAGAGGACATAGATCCGAAATGGAAGCGCATATCCGTACAACGCACACAATTCGATGACGTAGAACACACACCGGAATACTATATTACTGACCTTGTTAATCTGCATAGTTTTTAAAAATATGAATCGGCTTAGTAGCAAAACAATCCGACTTCTGCTCGGAGATTGCGTGATCTGCGCTAATAATATACTTGAGTGTACGTCGATCACCAGTGGGTACCCCAATCCCTTTTCGCCTGATTAGTCGATCTGACTACCGCCCATTGATACAAACTGACTAGACCCTCACGCCCCCAGGTCCATCTGACTGTTCCATGTGTTGTGACTTTAAATTCGAGAACACCATACCAAGTTTTGTTTCAGCAAACCTTCACCAGTCGCATTTTTGGTAAACATGTTGTACGGATTTATATGCACTGTCCATATCTATACAACATGTTGTACGGATATACACTTCCATCCGAAATACATTATCTACTTGAGCGCGCTGGTCTGCTAGACTCTCCCTACCATCTGAACACAGTCATAAGCTTTTTGCTTTGCTATGCTGGCAGTCGGTCCTGAAAACGCCTTTGGAGCTGGAAGATATACCCTATACACAAAATGAACGTTTACTAGTCTTTGCAGCAAATACGAGACTGGAAATCATAATTATCATTAGTTATGTGCCTGACTGCCGTGACAGGCCTATATTTTTTGGACCCTGAAGCTTGAACTGTTGAGAGAGTCCCTTCGCAATCAGCAACAATAACGCAACATACAACAAGGTCCAAAGGGTTTTGCTGACCTTGCAGGTATCTCGGGGCTTTTCACTCATGAAGAATGGGTTCTTCAGGGCCCGTCTGAGATTAGGGCCCCTAAAGCCTAAACTTCAATAGTTTCATAGGAGATCCGACACTGCCTGCCTGCTTGCCTGTTTGTCTCTGTCTGTTCGTCTATCCGCCTGTCTGTCTGAAACAATACACTTCCCCCTCCTCAACAAGTCTTCCCCCCTCCTCCCCCCCCCCCCTTTTTCACAAAAGCCCCAGTGCAGGCAGGTTCGAGAAACATCGACACGTAATAAAGACTCTATTTGTGGTCTGAACTATGACAAAGACAAACCCCTTTAGGGCCTCCTAAACTCTCATCTTAGAGCAAATTTGAGCATTACAAAGCAAGTCCTGGACCTTCGAGCGTCAAGATCCTGTCTTTAACTGTCTTAATGTCCTCGGGAAAACAATGCAATAAAAACCCTCGCATACCACTAAAATGAATATAAAACTCCATGACGCTCCATGCAATGGCCTGTAGACATCTCGTTCTCTCTCGTTGCTAGGCTCCGAGATTTCCCGTTAGTTTAATAAACGTGCGTTTGTTTCTGTAATACCATCTTTTAAAATGTACATTATTTAAACTATAAAAAGAAGTATATAAAACTTTTTACACCGTAAATTTAGAACTGAATCACTTTTAGAGCAAATGAGAGCATAAAGTTCATAGTTTCATAGCTTGATGTCAGCTTTAAAAGGGAATATTGTATACAAATTTCTCGAGCTGAGCGACTCCTTTGTGTGCTGTTAAATGTCACCAAAGTCAAAAGTTACTTCTATAAAGTTACACTGATACTACTTAACTCTTGCTGTGTGGCAGCCTTGCTGAGCTGTCCTTTCGTCAGTCCGTCCATCCGTCCGTCTATACATCCATCCATCCATCCAACGATCCATCCATCCATCCATCCATCCATCCATCCATCCATTCGTCCGTCCATCAGTCCATCCACCCATTCACTCAGCCATTGGTCCTTCCGTCTGTCCATCCATTCTTCCATCCGTCCATATCATCCATCTATCTATCCATCCACCCATCCATCCATTCATCCATCCATTAATCCGTCCATTATCTATCTATGTATCTATCTATCTATCTATCTATCTATCTATCTATCTATCTATCTATCTATCTATCTATCTATCTATCTATCTATCTATCTATCTATCTATCTATCCATCTATCTATCTATCTATCTATTTATCTATCTATCTATCTATCTATATTTATCTATCTATCTATCTATCTATCTATCTATCTATCTATCTATATATCTATCTATCTATCTATCTATCTATCTATCTATCTATCTATCTATCTATCTATATTTATCTATCTATCTATCTATCTATCTATCTATCTATCTATCTATCTATCTATCTATCTATCCTTGCGTCCATCCGGCCGCCTGTCTGTATGTCTGCCTGTATGAAATAATACACCACTCTTCCCCCCTCCCAACAGGTGTTTCAGCCAGCGATATATAAATTAACGCCGTGTTCACATAACAACATAACTGGCTCCATTAGATTCCGGCACGAGCCAACTTACGAAAACAGTTGCTGAGATCCGCGAGACGGTGAGAGAGTGTTGAAATTAGCAAGAGCGCTGTAGTTATGACAAGCAGCTGATTGAACTGTGGACTAGCTAGTTAGATCTTCAGGCTTTGCTCAGCTGTCGGTGGGAATAAACTGGGACGCCGTGCTTGGAGATTGATAATGCTAAAAAATGTGGGAAAATGAAATGCGTAAGGGAGGTATCATACTAATCCTGGCCAGACACAGTTAGATGCTGGCAGACAAGAAGTGCACACCATAATTTCGTACATTTTCTTTGTAAATCCAGGAAGACCCTATCAATACTAAGCCTGGTCAGACACAGTCAGCTTCTGCCATTATTTCTTCCGTGTACATCTTGCTGGCAGCATCTGACTGTGACTG